>JAQQAE010019417.1:0-10938 GCA_029823295.1 Pseudamia nigra | reverse complement strand
CCACTCACTAAAGCAGGTGTTTTCACTGAACTGCAATCAGTGGGAAGGAATTCAGTGAAATCACCTGCTGAAGAGACAAACATCCAGTGCGGGTCCTATCCAGGAAGCTTCTTCAGAACTGAAGAAGCTTCCTGGATAGGTAGCCGAACATCTTCAAACCAAATTTCCAGTCCAGTCAACAGAAGGAAAACCACACGCCTTGGATTTAATAACCTGCCATTCATAACATTATTAAAGACTTTGTATCGAGGGAACGAGACTGAAAACCAATACTTGGATGTCTGGGACTCTCACCATTAAAAACAGACAAGGCTCTCTTGAATGTAAGGACCTTTTTCAAAGTAGTGAACTTTTATTTCATGTGACTGATCAGCTTCCCAGATATTCTGATGACTTATAAAAACACAAGTGGTGGTTCAGCCTCAGGCTTTGTCCTGTCTCATTTGTGAAAAAAAAAAACAACAGATACAGTATGTTGTACCTCTTATATTGTTATTAGAGTCACATGTAACACAGCCTCTGAACCCATTTATGGAACCACACATTCTCTTTCTGTTAAAAATTCCCATCAGATTCATTTTAATTTGATTTTATTTAAATTCCATTCCCATATTTATGTGCATCTTGTGGTCACATGAATACCAGCAGAGAACTGAGTGAGCCATCTGAGGTTAAATACTGTATGGACAGTCTTTGGAAGGAGGTGGTTGGGGGGCGGGGGGGTCTGTGTCCTGTGTTCAACCAAAAGTAAACACTGTGCTTAGATTATTGTTCCCTGTCAATACATTTTTTACCCTCATAAAGGTGTTCTTGTGCCATCACCAAGAGAAATCACAAACATGAAGTTATTATAGTTTAAATGCAAAAATTAGGTATATGTTAATGCCTTCAACTATATTTAATGTACTCAGATTTCATGAATACATCCTGTTTTGGGGGTGATAACATATAGATGGATGCAGAATGCGTTGAGTTTAGGTCTATAAAATGTCTAGAGAAAAAAGAATAGGTGAAAAAAGCCCAATTCATTCATTATTCATCAAATCTACGGTCAAGGTAAACATGGTGCTAAAACCAATTAAATCTTACCATTTGAGGAGGGGGGATTCATAAGAATGCAGCTATTCATTGCACTTTCACACGAATAAACAAATATTTCTGCATGATATCTATGGTTTAGTATTGACTTTTTAATCTATTTATAGCTGCTTTTAACAAAAGGCAATCACAGTTACAAACCAATTTAGCCCCAAGATTTGTTTCAAAGCTTAAATGTGGGCACTGACATCAACCGAAAACTACCTGTGCTAATCAAAATGGCTGCTTTCTTCCATTATCCTGCTGCAGAGGCATCCTCAGCCATCATCTCTGCCTTTTTTCAGTGTCTGAGTGCATTTGTTTGGGCCGGTCCTGCTGCTGTGTTCACAGCCTGCTATAAATGCATAATTCACATCCATTAATTTGCATGTCAGAGAAGTAGATTGCTCATTTGGAATGCAAATACCTTGACTGCTCTGGAAACGCGGGGAAACGTGAACAACACTGATAAGCACCCACGAGACAGAGAGAGGCACGAGCGAATGGAGGGAAAAAAGGTGAAGCTGGCATGTTAAAAAGCTACACAGGGATTTTATAGACAAAGAGGGAAGGAAACGAAAGAGGAAAGCAGCTGTTTTGTGTGTTCAAGTAGATAAACGAGTGTCTGTGAAGGGAAAGTGGAGCCAGAAAGGTGCATCAAGGCTGGAAGCGATGCCAGAACAATGCTGTAGCACCCATCTGCAGCACACATTATTATAATCCTGTTTCCAAAAAAGTTGAGCCACTCTATGAGATATACAGTAAATAGAAAAAGAACATGATGATTTGCAAAATATTGAAACCCCATATTTGATTGATGACAACATGTCAAACTGAAAATGAATTTATATGAATTTGATGGTAGCAACATATTTCAAAAATGTTGGATTGAGATCATGTTTAGTCTGTTGTCTCACCTCTTTTTTTAGCAACACTCTGTATGCGTTTGGGAATTAAGGAGACTAACTGCTGTAATTCTGAAAGCAGAATGTTTTCCCATTAAAATAGGATATCAGCTGCTCAACATTTTGTTGGCTCCTTTGTTCTAAGTATGTTTTATAACGTACCAATCATTTTTAATAAGTGGCTAGTCACAACTACTTAAGGCCAATTTAGCACCAGGACTCTTTACACAGCCCTGCTGTTGCAATACATGCAGAATGTGGTTGGGATTGTCTGCAGGAAATAAAGGCTTTCTCTGAAAAAGATTACATCCACTTGGCAGTGTAGGAGGCATTAATGTTGCTTTCACAAATGGGCACGTTACCCAAGCCATAGCACTAATGTACCTCCATACCATTACACATGCTGGCTTTTAAACTGAACACCGATTAGCCAGATGGTCCCTCTCTTCTTTAGTCCAGACTACACAGCGTCCATGATTTCTAAACAGAATTTCAAATGTGGACTGGTCATAGCATAGGACAGTTTTCCCCTTGGTCTCAGTCCAGCTTAAATGAGCTTAGACCCAAAGAAGGCTGCGGCATTTCCGGACCTGGTTTACACTTTGCATGGTAGAGTTTCAACTGCCATTTGTGGATGAAACAACAAACTATGTTGGTTTTTGGAGGTGTCGCTGAGCCCCTGCTGTGACGTCCTCTACAGACCCATGTCTGTTTTTAATGGGGAGAGTCCCAGACATCCAAGTATTGGTTTTCAGCCTCGTTCCCTCGATACAAAATTTTTAATAATGTTATGAATGGTAGGTCATTAAATCCAAGGCGTGTGGTTTTCCTTCTGTCGACTGGACTGGAAATTTGGTTTGAAGAAGCTTCCTGGATAGGTAGCGAAACGTCTTCAAATCAAATTTCCAGTCCAGTCGATGGAAGGAAAATTACAAGCCCTGGATACCATGACCAGGATGACTGAGAATCTTCACAGACAGGTTATTAAATCCCTAAATCCTTTGCAATTTTACACTGTTATTCTACATGATTCTGACATTATTTCATTATCTGCCAGTGTAGAGTGGTGAACCCTTCCCCATCTTTATGTCAGAAGACTCAGGGTCTCTGGATTTGTTTTGGAGCTTTTCAACCTTTAAACTAACTCAACTTTTTACCTCCACCAAGGAGGTTATGATTTTTCGGTATTAGTTTATTCATCTGTTTGTTTGTTCATAAACAAAAAGTTATGAACAGGTTTGGATTAAATTTACAGGATTGTCCAGAAAATGACATAAAAATCTATGGATTAGATTCTGGGAGTGATCTGGATCACTCCCAGAATCCAGATCATTGGATCCAGAATATTTTTAAAGGATTCTTTTCCATGGTGAGATAGGAAAACATTCAACATTTGTCCTTGTAACGTCACAAATAACACCCAAAAATTTTAGCCAATAACATAGATAACACCATAATAGCTTCTATTAAACCACAAAATTTCATCCAGATTTGGGTAATATTCAGGATGTATTGATCCAGTAATAAGGGTCAAATGAATTTAACAATATTACTTTTGGTGCAATAACATTATGGGGTAAATGAGCACGGGTTCAAATGATAATGGTAGGTTTTCACTACGAAGAGAAACGGCTGCCTTGGCGGAGCTCTGTGCTCTCTGACTGCTTTCTAGTTTGAAATGCGTTGCGACATGGAATTTAAAATGAAAATGGTTAGAAGTCTCAGTTTCAATATTTAACATGCTGTCTTTGCTATTTTTAATGAAATAAAATGAGGTTTCAAGCTTTTGCAAATCATATTCTGTTTTTTTTTTATGTTTTATGGAAACGGCATAGTACATAAAGCTAAACACACACACAAATGAACACAGTTGCCGCTTCCACCTGCTGGTTTCGACGCAGTGCACACCCTAATGATGGGTAGGAGGCAGGAGAGGAGAAGGAGGCTCCTTTAATGCTGCAGACGACCACCAGCCGCCTGCAAGGTAATTTTCTGCAGTGCTGTTGTACCTCACACACACAAAAACACACTGCAAATTCCCCAATCACTCTCCGTGTGAACAATACAATCAAGCCAGGCGGCGAAGCGAACACAGTCAATACCATGACAGCGAATTAACCAAGGCCATTCTTTCTCTTTATCACCTCAACTTTCCTCCCTTTCCAGTTACTGTTTTCACCCCATTTTTTATGTTAAGAAGAAAAAAAGCAGGCAATGAAGAGAGGTCTAATAAGAATTCACAAAGTATCTGGGAGGCGTGTTATGGGAAAATCCTTTGGTGCTCTAGTGAATCTTAAATGTGCAGTTTTCAAATTAATCAGAAGTTAGCGTGGTGGGAGACAAAGAAACAAGGCCACCTAGAGCAGAAGAGACTCCACCCAAGACATTTGGAAGCAAATAAAATCATAAATATTTTAAAGGCAGTGCTGTAAAAATGCACACTAAGTCAAATTAAGGAGGTAGGTGTTTCTGCTCTCTATGCAGGAATGGACAAGAAACAATCAATTATTGAATTTCCTCATCTTTTCAAATGTAGAGATGTCTGGTCTGCAAAAATTTGATGAAGAAGACAAATGTAATCTGAATGAATGCAGGACCGTGCAACATAAATCATTAAATTTTAGAGTCAAGATGTGTATGACATTTGGGTTTAGTCTGTAGAAAATTCATGTGATGTCCCCTGAAGTGAAATGCAACCGTGTGTGTGCTTCGCAACTCAAGCGATTTTTGTGGAGGACAGATTTAAGACCCAGATGGTTTGGCATGAAGTGTGTTTGCAATAGGCCAACTGCTCGTACACACACACACACACACACACACGTACACAACACACAACACACACACACACACAGATGGGAGAGGATGGGGGAGGCAATCTGGTGAGAAAAATGAGAGAGGAAACAAATTCGGAAAGACTGAGATTTTAATAGAGAGATGAAGATAGTCGAATTTATCCATGTACTGACGCCTAATCTACCTAATTCCAATTCCAGCAGCAAATCAATGAACAAGATGCAATGTAATATAATATAATGAATAAAATAAACAAAGGTGAACAAAACCAGAAATACAAAAAAAGGAATATTCGGCAGCACAGATCATATACACCTTTGCTCTATATTTGGTGACCCCAAATTTATTAATGTCAAGATTGTTCATTTTTCTTTTTTTTTTTGTTCATTTTGTTCATTTTGTTCATTTATCTTTATTTTCTGGATTATTTTGTTTGTCCAGTTTCTATTTTTGTTCATTTTCTTGAGTATTTGTTTTTTTCTTCATTGCCTCCACCAACGAGGTTATGTTTTTGTCCCATTTATTTATTTGGTTGTTTGTCTGTCTGTTAACAAGATAACCTGAAAAGTCATTAACAGCTTTTGATAAAAAATTTCAGGATAGGTTGGACATGGCATAAGGACCGATCGATTCAATTTTCCAAGTGATCTGGATCACCGTCTGGATCCAGGAATTTTTTCAAGGATTCTTTATCATTGTGAGATAGGACCAACTTCTGCATTTTTGCATGTAACAATAAACACCCAGGGTCAGTGCAAAAAATACATGGTAAGTTCACAACAGGTTCTACAGTATTGGAGATAGATTTATTAAAATCCTGGCAATATTCCACATACTGTGACCCAAAACAGGTAAATTTAGTTAGCACTGTACGGTAACAAGTAAAGGTTAAGACATGCTAGTAACACCAAACTGTAGCTGAGACTCTGCAGATGCAAACAGATTTGATGTGTCTTCAGTATTTATGGAGATAGATCCAGGAGAAAATTGCCATTATGGAAATGTCGATTTTTGTGAATAACGACTGACCTAATAATGATATGAATGTGATTCCAAATGCTATGGATGTGTTTTCATGGTCAAAGATTCCAGAATACATGAAGGCCTATTATTGTTGGGTGTAAATCACATTATAGGGCAGGGGGTCGGGAACCTATGGCTCTAGAGCCAGATGTGGCTCTTTTGATGCATCTGGCTCGCAGATAAATCTTAGCTGACATTTCTTAACACAATAACTAATGAATAATTTTAATCCATTCATTTTCTACCGCACCTGTTCAGGGCTGCGGGCGGCTGAGGCAATCCCAGCTGTCCTTCGGGCTACATGGGCGGGTCCGACACCAAAACGCTATTTTTATTGGATAATGCGAGTCGTCGTGGGGTCAAGAAGTAACTTTCCCTCCTTTGAATTGAATAGTCCACTAGCTAATTTATTCGGAGCAAACCCTTTTGACGACGAAGATGGCGAAAAGAAAAAAAGATGAGGAGTATCGTACATTTCAGCACGAATGGACAGAGGAACTCGCCTTTGTGGACAGAGCAGGTTTTGCGTTGTGTCTAATATGCAATGATAAAATTTCATTGATAAAACGGTCAAATATAAAGCCATGCTACATTTGCATTGAAATATCCATGTGAGCAGTCAATCTCACATCTGAAAAACATCAAGAGCAACCTACGATCACGTTTAACGGATGAAAACCTCAACGCCTGCATGAAGCTTCACCTCATCACGTATCAACCAGGTGACAAAGCCATTAGCAAAAGCATGCAACACCAGAAGTCGCATCAACGGTAAGAAGTATTTTATTTATTATTGGTTTGCTTCAGTATAACAACGTTATTAAAAAGAATAAATTCAGAGCCTTATTATGCTCTTAAATTGTAGGTTTTACTTAAAAATTCACACATTTAATTTCATTTAGTGTGAAAAATATTATATGGCTCTCGCGGAAACACATTTAAAAATATGTGGCTTTCATGGCTCTGTCAGACTAAAAGGTTGGAAACCCCTGTTATAGGGTTTCCAAAATTAGCTGCTTGGTGTAGGTCTGCACTCCCTGAGTGCTTTCTAGTTTCGCTTGTTATTGTTGGACAAAATGAGAAAAAAGCTACTGTGGGCTAGTGATATCCCTGCTAGGGAGATTCCTGTCATGATAAACCCGTGTTGTTGGTTTGATGACCAAAGGCATCTCCATTCAAGAGTAATCAAAGCTGATGAGAGCATTGGAAATTCTGGCCTTTGATCGTGGTTGCGGTTTCTTTTAAACTCAACAAAAGTCTTGACCTGATAACATTGTGGTGGTAATTTGACAACCCTAGGCTCCTCCATTCTAGAGTAATCACACCGAAGGCTGAAAAACTGCCCGTGTTAAGCCAGGACATCACTGGGCTGTGACAGTTGGTGGCTAGTTAAAGATCCAAAAATTGCAAGCAAATATGCAGGTTAGTGGTCATTTTTACTTGGAATCACTGTGAATTGGAACTCCGGATACATTTGCACATATGTTGCACATACTCCTGTCAAAATTTGGGCCAAAATGTGTCTGGAGTTCACATACATGTTGTGCAACTGTTGCACACTATGCACGTGATGTGTGCAACATGCATTCCAACAAAACTAAATGTTAAATGTTGCACAAGAGCTGCGTGCAATGGACACATGACAGATGCGTGACAATTGAGAAATGTAGTCAGAAATGGCAAATAAAAATGATGAGTTTTTAAAATGCACTTTGACTTATGTCATTGTTGACAGTATGAACACGATATTTTTTGTCTTGTCTTGTGATTGAAGGAACCTCGCACACAGCTGCAGATTGACAGCAGGACGCACACCTGGAAACTGGCGCCATCTATTGACAGCAAACAGTGATTGCGTTGTGACCGGTTGTGACACACATGTCCACCAATCATAAAAGTCGCCAGTCGGAGTCGTGACCGCCGCACATTGTTGAAACTTGACTCCTGGCGATTCAACATGTTGAATCGTGCCAGTCGGGACAATTCAACATCCTGACGTCCTGATCGTGATGAGTCGCGTTTCTCTGTGTGCGGCCGGCCTGAGGCTAAAAATGAGTTAAATCATTCTAAAACAGATGTGTCAAACCATGTGCGATGGAGGGCCGAGACCCTGAAGGTTTTCTTTTTAACCAGTCTGCAACAAGCGGACTGATTAGCTCCTCCCCTCAAGCTGACGGAGTGCTGATCAGTGAAATCACCTGCCTTAGTGACTGGGTGAAAAAAAACCTCCACGGCACACGGTTTGACACCTGTGTTCTAAAACAAGGTGATTTTTTAACATTCTTTGATTCAGAGGGAAGATGTGAGCAGGGATTTAGACTGTGAGGAGGAAAGACACATCATCACTTCATTATTAAATACGCAGGAAAGTGGTGGAATCTTCAAAAATAAAATTTCTCAAACACAGTAGTAAAGGACTGGACATTCCCAGTTCTCAGCTGTGTCAAATTATCACCGCAGCCTGCAAAGCTATGACCAGAGTGCATTTCATTACGCACAGTAGTAAAGCATAAATTCCATCTGTCCAAATGATCCTCACAAATGCGGAATGATACTGCCATATCCCACGTCTTATTCAGAAAACACTCCATTCAGAGACCTCATTCCAAATAGCCAACCAGAATATGCTGCTTACCTCTCAAATTCAGAATATTATCATATTAGAGAACGTGTTAGTTCAGTTGGGAAGACAACTTCTTCGCGTCTTAGAAACCTTTACGATGTATCAAATGTCATAACTGTTCTAATTCATCCTCACTCAGTTAGGGCTTTTCTTTCTTTTTTGTGATTTCTTAATTCTTCACTTTGTTTTTGTTTCATCTTCTTTCATTTCTTGATTACACAATTCGTTTATCATTCACTTTTGCTCATTTTGTTAAGATGCTATTTAATTTTATATTGGTTATTTTCATTCATTTACAGTATGTGGCTCTTATGACCAAAAATGTGTAACAGCTCAGATATGAGCTTAAATCACTTAAATGTGTGGTGAAATCAAAATTCACCACACATTTAAGTGATTACTGGTCATAATCATTCAAGATTATTTTCCAACCACATTTTTCTTCAAAGATGATGGTTCCCCACTATCCTTATATCACTTGTTGCCAGCTGAAACATAATCACCCGTGCAGAAATTATCCAATGGGAGGCTCGTACCTACGTTTGCTTAGTTAAATCCAGGTGGTGACCTTTTTTTTGGCCAGGCAGTGTATTTTCACTGCTGCTCATTTTTCTTCATTTACCTTCTTTTCATTTTCTTTTCATGTTGCTTTGTATTTTGTTTGGTTCATTTTTCATTCAGATTTAATCTTATTTTCTTCCTTTTTATTTATTTTTCCATCTAGTTTTTTCACTTCTCCTAATTTAAAAAAAAATATTCGATCATTTTGTTGGCTATTTTGTTAATTTTTTCTTTATTTTGCTTTTAACTCTGTTCATGTTCCTCTCACTCTGCCTCATTTTTTATTCAGTTTCTTGATTGTGTGGTTCATTTTTCTTCACACTTCTCTGTGGATTATTTTGTTAATATTCTTTATTCCTTTGATCAGTTTTGCTCACTTCCATCCACAGCATTCAAACAAAATGAACAAAATCAAGGTCTGTCTTGATTTTTATTGATCTTATATTGAATATTGATCTAATTTTCCATATTTTCTTTCATTTTATGTTCACCTCATTTTGCTTCATGTTTTTGCTATTTTTTTTTTCCAATTTCCCAGATTATTTTGTTCATTTGTTTTTTCCACATTTATTGCTTATTTTTGTTCATTTTCAGGGTAATGGCAATCACTTTTTGATCCCTTCATAAACATAAAGCAGTAAAGGCAAACATGCATGAACAACTCACCAACACAGTGTGAGTTGTGTGTGTTTCCTAGTGATTCCTAATCTTATTTTTGTTCATTGGCTTGCTTATTTTGTTCACTCTTCTTCATTTTACTTCTTATTTTGTTCATTTTCTTTTCACTTTGCTTCATATTTCATTCAATTTAATGATTATTTTGTGCATTTTTCTTCATATACTATGTATTTTGTTGCTTATTTTGTTCATTTTCTGATTACTTTACTCATTTTTCTTAAAGTCCATATTTTTGCTTCCCACTTTTGATACTTTTCTCAATTATTTGTTATTTTGTTCTTAATTTTGTATGTTATTTTGCTAATTTCTGTTCATTTTCCTCATTATTTGGTTCATTATTTTCTTTGTTTTCATACTTTACACCTAGTTTTGTCCATGATTGACTGCTGTTAGCTTTGTTTGTTGCCTGCATGTTAGAGTTGCTGCAGCCGATTTTCTCTGAAACACAACTGGGTGAAGATGTTGAGCCACAATATAAATCACATGTCACAAAGTCCTATGCTAGCAAAATTTAGACCAAATATGGTGGACAGTGTATGTGACTTAACAACAAAAAAGACAGAAAAAGATTCACCAGGGGACGACATGTGGGTAAGAATGAAGACTGACTGCACTCATATAGATCTGAACAGAATAGAGAAGAACAGAATAGCCTCCTTGCCATCAGTTTCCATGGCAACAAGCACCGTTGGTGGGATGGCGGTGCCGAAGTCTCAGCAGGGAAGCATTGAAGAGAGAGAGTGTGAACATGTTTGGTGTGTACATTACGCGTGCGTGTTTTGACTGTAAAGCGGACGCTAGTGGTAACACACAGTCACAGATCCAGTTTAATTGCGTATTCATGTATCGTCGTCAAAACGCAGCGCTGTGGCTGGCAGACAGAGGGAGGGACACTGGGATATAGAGTCCGAAAGCAGAAAAGAAAAGAGACATACTCACTAGCCACTTTATTAGGTACACCCTTTCAACTACATACTAATGCAAATATCTAATCAGTTAGCCACATGACACATCCCCGTGCGTTTAGGCACGTAGGCGTGGTACAGATGACCTGCTGAAGGTCAAACCAAGCATGAGAATGGGGACTTTGAGCACAGTATAGTGGTTGGTACCAGTTGGGCTGGTCTGAGTATTTTATATTTTAGTGCTGATCTACGGTATTGGGATTTTCACACACAACCATCTCTGGGATTTATAGAGAACCCAAGGCGTGTGGTTTTTTTCTTCCATCGACTGGACTGGAAATTTGGTTGAAAACGTTTCGCCACCCATCCGGGA
>JAQQAE010019415.1:0-10939 GCA_029823295.1 Pseudamia nigra | reverse complement strand
ATGAGGTTTATTGGATGAACAGAAAATGTGCAATATGCATCAAAACAAAATTAGACAGGTGCATAAATTTAGGCACCACAACAGAAAAATCACATCAATATTTAGTGGAGCCTCCTTCTGCAAAAGTAACATCTAATGAGTGTCTGGATTCAGGATGAAGATATTTTGGACCATTCCTCCTTACAAAACATCTCCAGTTCAGTTAGGTTTGATGGTAGTCGAGCATGAACAGCCCACTTCAAATCTTCCCACAGATTTTCAATGATATTCAGGTTTGGGGACTTGGATGAACATTCCAGAACATACATGTTCCTCTTCATGAATGTATGAGTAGATTTTGAGCTGTGTTTTGGGTCGTTGTCTTGTTGAAATATCCAGCTCCGGCGTAGCTTCAACTTTGTGACTGAGTGTTGAACATTTTTCTCCAGAATCCTGATATTGATATTGAGTGGAATTCATGTGACCCTTGATTTCAACAAGATTCCCAATACCGACACTGGCCACACAACCCAGAGCATGATGGAACCTCCACCAAATTTTGCTGTGGGTAGCATGTGTTTTTCTTGGAATGCTGTGTTCTTTTGCTGCCATGCATATCACCTCTTGTTATGACCAAATAACTCAATTTTTGTTTCATCAGTCCACAGCACCCTATTCGAAAACAAAGCTGGTTTGTCCAAATGTGCTTTTGCATGCCTCAAGTGACTTTGTGCCATGTGTGCAGAAAAGGCTTCTTCCACATCACTCTCACATATAGCTTTTCCTTGTGTAACATGCGCAGAATTGTTGAACGATGCACAGTGACACCGTCTGCAGCAAGATGATGTCGTAGGTCTTTGGAGGTGGTCTGTGGGTCGTCTTTGATCATTGTCACTTCTCTGATACTTTTCTTGATCTGCCACTTCTGGCCTTAACAAGAACTGTGACTGTGGTTCTTCCACTTCCTCACTATGTTCTTCACTACGTGAGGAACATAGCTAAAATCTTTGTGATATCTTTCCATATCCTTGTCCTAAACGATAATGTTGAACAATCTTTGTTTTCAGGTCATTTCACCCGGAACATACGGTAGTGTTTGCTGTAATTACTTCTCTGACACAAAGCAGCAACAGAAAGTGAATTAATGAAATCTTAAGAAAAGAGTGGGAACCCTGTTAAAATAATTTTATTAAAAGAAAAGCAATATTTTATTTAAAGTTATTGCTTTTTTTAAAAAGATGGAACAACTGTAGAACCTTTTTGCTGCAGAATCACTTGTCCGAAAAGCTTTATCACCATCTATCCCAAAGGTTTTTCGGTGAAAAATCATAATTACACACGATAAAGTTTGCAGTGTTCCACCAAATGCCTGAGCTCAAATAAAGACATGAGTTATTCTGATCTACTGAATTTTCCCGGTGTTGAAGGGAGGCTGCCTCTTGATGAAAAGTCCATTTCTGCTGTCCATTTGCTGTCAGTCCGTTCACTAATGAAAAGTGGTGTTCAAAACACCATGACTGATGTTAGTATGACTCTTGAATGTCTCTCAAACACCAAGTGCCTGCAGTGCAGGGTCAAAAAGGCATTTTCAGACGAATCAAGGTAAAATAAGAGAGGTTCTTGGGATGACAGCAGCCGACAATGAGAAGAGACAGGACTCAGCATGAAGCAGCTGCATTTCATGCTAACTTTTAAAGAAATGAATCTGCTGTGATGGTGCCATTACTGCACGCTGTGTTACTCAGATTCAAGTTGAGCAACAGTGACTGGTACAATAAGGATGGACGTGCCTTCCTTACCCCTATGGGGCCAATGGAGGAGGATTTTCTGATACTATGTGGACACAATCAATTCAGGGGGAACAGCATTACCACTGATACATTATTTAGACAATGAGATGAAAAGCCTTTCAGATTAATGGGAAGGGTTAAACATTTTGGTGTCAATATGGTAGGATGTTTTAGATGAAATCTGCTGTTTTTATTGTCTTAGAAACATTTCAAAAACATTATTAACAATGTTATTTGAAATACATGTAACTTGTTTCTGTTCCAAGGGTCAGAGTTAGGGTCCTTAGTAAGGCATATTAGTCCTTGGCCCATGCCTTACCCTTCTGCCATGTTTCATGAAAACCAGTGCTGTAGTTTTTGCTTAATTTTATTGATAGACAACAGACACATGTCTTCACACCAGGGCTTCTCCCGGGACCTTTACACCCACCTATTATAACTATTTTAATATTCTGTCTTTATGAAGCAATGCAACTTGGATTTTACTCTAAATATAATGTTTGTTATTAACCACACAGTAAAACACATCTGTCAGTACTGATTCAGAGAGGTGGATTTTGGAAACTGTGAAAGCAAAATTGAAAAACACACTTGTGCACTGATGCATAGCTGCGCACTATAAAGGAAGGAGTTTCATTTTTAACTGCAGATGCAAAGAGGAGCCGTAAATGCAGTTTTAGCTGATTAAATCTCATGTTCACTGATGACTACTGATGTATGCAAATGTGTTTCCTCCTCCCACAGCCACTTTATTTTTATGTGCCGAGTAAGAAGTTGGTATCCTACCCTATTATTAATGTGCTCATAATATGTTATTCATTAATTCATTCTTTAATTGGGTCTGTGTCATGTGCTCATTAAAACATTACTTCAAAAGACATTTGCTTTCATTAGGCAGACGTAGCAAATGTGTTAGCTCTATTTTTCAGAGCCACACGGTTCTCCAGGGCTGAGTGCACAGCAGAGCAGACATCTGCAGCAGAGGTCTCCCGTGACCGCCATCATGGGATTACAAAGCTGTTCGGTGCAGCCACATTTGATTTAAAGCCTGTGTCACAAACACAGAATGCACTGCTTGCATGTGCAAGCAAGAAGGATGTCACACTTCAGCATGAAAAGCTGCTGAGGGAGAGTGAATTAAATGAGCCTGTCCCTCTCACTGTCTGTTGGCCTATTGCTCAGGGATAATTACTTATGAATGGGCTGCAGCTCCTGACGAAGGGATTGCTGGTGTTTTTGAATCACTTCATGTATTCACATAAATAATTGCCCCTATTTCTTTTGGGAAAATGTGTTATTTTCAGAGGTGAGTCCTACTCAAGTACATTTACTCTTAATTGAGAAGTTTTTTCAAATAAATGTACTTCTGGGAGTTGTTGGTTTTGGAGGGTTTTTATTAGTTTAGTTTATTTCATTCATTCATTTTCGAGAGAAAAGAATAGTTTAAAATAACACAAAATTTATAACCTGAACAAAAGGGAGCAGAAAGAATATATTGTGAAATCTGTCCCTGTGTTGCAATAATTGCTTTATAAAAGACATCATATTTGTAACATGAACAACAAACAAAACAAACATACAAATGATTCCAGACTTTCTAGTCTTATTGAGTTGCATTTGGGATGAAAAAAGTCCTAATAATGAATTCACTTTTAAAAATGACCCAAATAGCCAAATAAAACATAAAACTGAATATACCAAGCAACAAAATTAGTAAAATGTACAAATATAATCAGAAAAAGAACAAAAATGAGCGAAATTAACAAAATAAATAAAATGATCAAGAAAATGAAAAAAACTAGCCAAGTACAGTAAATAATAAAAATTAGGGCACATAAAAAACACAAATGACCAAAACAAGCAAAAATGAAGCAAACAGTCAATTAAATTAACAAAAATAATCAAGAAATTAAACAAAAAATCCACATAATAAGCAACAACATGACCTAAATGAACAAAACAAGCAACAATCACTAAACAAAAAACAAAACAATCAAGTTAAAAAATTAGCAAAAAATAAATGCAGCAAAAATCTATGTATGAAAAACATTGTAGGCTGTACTAAATTTCACGTCCTGAGGTTAGTCACTACTTGAGTAGTTTTTTAACAAGATACTCTTTTACTTTTACTCAGGTACTTACGTATATGAGTACTTCTACTTCTGCTTAAGTCACTAGAATTTTCAAGTAACAATACTTTAACTTGAGTACTGTTTCTGTTTCCTCCACACACCACTGGTTATTTTTAAGCATCTGACCTGCACACAATGCATCATTAATTTTATTACTTTTCCTGGGCACGGGGAGTATCTTTATCTGCAGATCACATTTAAATGGTGTAATGAATATCCAGCGTTTCCAACAATCCACTCACACCACTGACAATGGTCTCCACAGTACAGTATTTTCTCTAATTAAATGAAAAACAGCTTTTTCATGTGGTTTTGTGGCAAAACTGAGTGTGTTTGGTTGTTTGTTGAAAATAAGACATAAACAAATTCTAACTTTTTATTCTGTTTTTTTGGTAAAACACTGGGCCACCTGCACAGAGAGAGTAGAAAACAGCAACACTGAGCAGAAACAGTAACGAGGATCAAGGACTGTTTATGTGCAAGGAATAAAGAACAATTTGGGTATCAGCAACAAAGAGAATGTTGATTATGTTTCTGTTTAGAATGGGGGAGCATCCATCCATCCATCTTCTACCGGGGGGTCGGGTCACAGGGATAGCAGCTCGAGCAGGGAAGCCCAGACTATCCTCTCCCCAGCTACTTCACTCAGCTCTTCTGGGGGGCCTCCAAGGCGGTCCCAGGCCAGTCGAGAGACATAGTCCTTCCAGCATGTCCTGGGTCTTCCCTGGGGCCTCCTCCTATTGGGAGGTAACTTCTTTGTATTACAGTTCTATAACATACATAGATATAATCTCTGCTTGTCTGTTGACACGAGACGACCAGACACTGCACACCCATGCTTTTTTAGAAGTTACCGTTAATACATATTCTCAGAATTTGGATCCATGTTTCTATCCTTGTTTGCTTAGAACAGGGGTCGGCAATATTTAACATCTAAAAAGCCACATTTAATTAAAAATACATATGCACCAAAAGCCACAAAAGTATCAGTTCATTCAATGTGATCATTTTCATTTTTTCATTTCATTTTTTTGCTCATTTAATGGACAATGTTGTTAATTTTATTGATTATTTTGGTTCTTTTCACAGATGTAGTTATTGTTTGTTCCCCTTTGTTTGTTTACATTATTATGTTATTCATTTTTGTGAATTTTCTTTTCATTGCTTTTAATTTTAAATATTTCATCCATTATTTTGTTTATTTTTGTTCCATTTTTGCATTTTGTTTATTTACTTGACTCTTTTCAAATCAAATCAAATTTTATTTAAACAGCAGTTTTCATACATCAATGTAGCACAAAGTGCTGTACATATTAAAAACTTATATATTACAAATAAAAACCAAAAACATATGTTCAAATCATTAGGAACACACGCATACGCATATATTTACAGATTTTACATATTTGCTTATGTTTGTTCATTTTCTTGATTTTGGTCATTTACTTTGTTGTAATGTTAATTTTGTGATTTTTTTTTTCTTATTTCATGTTCACTGTCTAGTTCTTTTTTCCTTTTGTTGTTGATTTACTGCTTATTTTGTTCATATAGAGTTACTACACTAACAAAGCCATTAGGGAGGTGCTAAAGATCCACATGTGGCTCTGGATCTACAGGTAGCCCAATTTTAGTATATTGAAAAGGGATATATTACCTTGCACTTGAAATACTGAAAGAATGACTTAGTCCAAATATGCTCCATAAAATAATGATGGCAATTTGACAAATTGGGAAAAAGATTTTATTACCAAGGAATTTTTCTCAAAAAATTGCCAAATATGTCAATAGCTGCATTGATCAGACAGCTTCTTATTTTGCCTTGTATTTGGTATCCTTCTCCTCACTGTTGGGCAAACCTGTCTGCCCTGGGAAAGGTGAAATCTTCAGGAAGAAATATGGGTTACTATAAACCCGCATGGCCACCAGCAGGGGAATGACAGCATAGATGAGGTTAGCCAGCAGCACCATCCAGAAAACATCACCTGGGATGCGAAATGGATCTGTAGTACCAGGATGGAGGGATGCACCAATGTGGGACCACTGGCACTAGAAGAAAACGCAGGAAGGAGTTTAGACTGTATTAGCACACACAAATAAACCTGACAGCTCCAACTCTTTACAACTGTGCATTTTAGTTTTTGTTCATGCTGATGGCAGGTTGTTTGACGCTTGATTCTTTAAGCACAACCTCCAGAGGAAATGTGGAATTTTTGCTCCCTGTTCCACTCATTAGTTTAGAGAACAAGGTGCAACATACAACTTTTATTCTTTAAAATAAGGCTTTAATCAAGGCTTTTGTCCTCTCATGGTGGAGGTCTTGTTTATCACAGAAAAGGTGTTTCTACAGAATAAATGTGGTCAAGGGAATTGTGAGCAGGATTAAAGCTCACAGTAAGTTTAACTGCAGCAACATTAGACCTCCAAGTGAAAAATGGAAGCTTTATTTAGAGGTCAGTAAACATCCCAATTATTTGCGATTCAATCCACTTCAGTATGCATCACCTGTGTCTTATTCACAGCCACTTTCAGTTATTGACTATTTGTCGTCTTGGTGTTACCTGGGTCATGGCTCCAGCAAAGAATATAGTCCAGTCTGGCATCCAGGTGCACCCTGGTTTGAGAAGACCATAAACAAATGCACCCAGTAGCGGAAGTCCATAGAAGAACATATGCAGCATCTACGAAAGTAAATGCAATGTCAGTTTTTTTTGCTCTAGTACATTATGGCTATTTTTAAAGGTCTCATATATCACACTTGCAGTACATTTATATTCATAGCACTTATATGTGTCGAGTACAGTACCCTTACTTATGTAAGGGTGCTGACAAAAATGTGTGTGGACTGGATTCTTCCTTGCTTTTCCAAGGGCCTCTTTGAAGCTTGATATCAGTGTGAGATGTCATAACCTCCAACTTTTCACAAGAAACCCACTCACTGGTCGAACCACGTCATTCTCAAGATGACCTGGGATCATGTTCTGACATTAATAATGCATTCAACATTCTAATTGAGAATAGCTCTCTGCTTTTTCTCCACTTGTTCTAATTTTGGATTGATACGGAGACAAGAGTTTACTCCAGGGAGGATCTTCTGGACCTGAGACAGAGGAAATGTGGAGCTTACCAACCAACCCCACTGGACCTGAGAAGGAGTCTGTGTGGATGCCAGAGTAAAAGGAAGGAGATTGAGGTCCAAGCCTTTTCTACCAACCATACTGATAGGCAACTCACTACCGAACAAAGTGGATGAGTTGCAGGCACTGGTGAGGAGCCAGAAGAAGTTTCTGTGAGATCTGGCTGAATAGTGACTACCCAGACTCCTCGGTTGAAATGTCTGGATGCACCATGGTTCGGTGGGACAGAGATGACAGGAAGAGAGGAAGGAGGAGCAGCTGCAGTGGACAACTAGCATAACTATACTGTCATCAGGCTGTTCAACACCACAGCTAATGGCGGTCTGAAGACAGAGAAGACTGAAGACACTGATTTGGTCTGTTGAGTCTATGAGCTCGTCAGATGAATTTCTCTAAAAGGGTTAAATGAAGTTCATTCAGTTCAATGCAATTCAATTCAGTTTTTTTGTTGTCAGTTTTCCAAAAGGAATATCATATCAGTCTTTCAGGCTGCCATAATTTCATCTTAAATGTGATTGGTTACCTTAAAATGAAAATTATACATTTTCTACTGGGTCATGGGAGTGAGACTAATGCATTTTAACTTGATTGTGACTGGTTCTCATTTTAATGACAGAAGTTTACAAATTCAAAGTCTTGGTTCATATTTTTTCAGTATTTCATTTACAACATAGAGATTATAAAAACCCCAAAAGCTGATAAAGACGCATTTTCTCAGCAAAGAGCCTTTAAAACACGTGTTAATGTTATAAATATGTCAGACCGCGATTCTGTGACATTCAATTTTCCAGGTTTCTAAGCATGTTTTATGGGTAGACGCATATGCATACAAATGAAGCCTGGAGACAACTGAAAATGGGGAAATGTGATCAAAGTAGAATACCACTCAAAACCTGCATGTAAGTTTTGCATGTAAACTGTTTCTATCTGCCCCACAATTGTACTTTGAGAAATAACCTCTAACAAACATCCTTATCATGTCTTTTAAAGCAGTTATTGTAGTTTTGATATTCAACCCCCTTAGCTCCAACTGTCAACAGCAGAGGGAAGCAGTTAACCAAAAAGCACCAAAACTAGTATTAAAACGAGGCCTTAAAAACAAAAAAGACACTTGTTGTTTAGAGTACATCTGTGTTGAAACATCATTCAATTTTCTCCTATGAAGAAAAATAAAACCATAGCCATAATCTTCACAGGCATCAGATTATAATAATAATAATGGGTTGATTTCATAAAGCACTTTTTCAAGTCCTTCCCAAAGCGCTTACACAGAATCCATTATTCCTTCACTTCACATTCACTCCTGATGGTGATAAACTACATCTGTAACCACAGCTGCCCTGGGGCAGACTGACAGAGAAGTGGCTGCCAATTCACACCAACGGCCTCTCCAACCACCACCAAACATTCATTCATTCACATTCATACAGGGCAAAGTAGGTGAGGTGTCTTGCCCAAGGACACAATGACAATGACTAGGACAGAGCGGGATTTGAGCCGCCAACCCTGTGGTTATTGGCGACTGGCTCTATCTCCTAAACCACAGCAGCCCACATATGCTTAGATTATACGCTGAATCTCCTCCCAACTTCCATTTGGGATGGTTTTCTGCACAGATTTTGTTGTCAGTAGCAGCACTGATCGTTTGTTCAAAAAGGTTGAATCAACTAGGTGGAAGTCAATGGTTAATGAGCATCGTGGCAAAGCACCAACCCTGTACAACAGTGATCTGTAACTTCAGTGATTAAACAGTCTATGTAAAATGACCACATTGAGAGATTTTATAGTTTCTTATCATATTTCAGACTAGAGTGTATAGTCTGTAGAGCCCATACCTCTACCAATGACCATGTGAGCCCCATCACAACCAAAAGTAGACACTAACATGGAAATGGTATTAAACGTACAACTTAAACACATTGGTAGACACATGGTCTAAACTGCATATGCAGAGACATAATAACTAGCAAATGTAAATCTAAGGGCTACTTTCAACTCCTTTACCCTGCATGTCAGTAACTGTAAGATATGACTATTGAATTCAGTTTATTTCACTTGTATTTGTATAACACCAATGATAATCCAAGATTATCTCTAGGTGCTTCACAATTCAAGGTGATGGGGGTGGGGGGGCTGAGTTTTTGTCTTCCTTTAACGGAAGAGAAAAACCCCCAGCAGAACCAACTCTGGGTAAGCGGCAATCTGCCTTGACCAGTTAGGGTTATTGGACAGAGGAGAGACAAAAGAAAAGAGTAGAGATACAGCAACAAACAATACAGACACTATACCTGTCCATGACCAGTCAAGAATATCTAGGAACCTTTATGAAGGATACAAGAGAGCGAACAGAGGGTGAGTAAGCACAGAACTACAGGGGCAACATAAAGCTAGTAATGCAATATAGATGACATGCAAATAAGTGGAGGGAGAGAGAGAGAGAGAGAAGCTCGGTGTCGAGGGACCATCCAGTTTGTTATCAGTGAACAGTTTAAAAACCTGCATATCTGATGGTATGGGTTGCATTAGTGCCTATGGCAGCTTATACATCTGGAAAGGTATCATCAATGCTGAAGAGGACATGGAGGTTTTAGAGCAACATATGCTCCCATTCAGATTTTTTCTTTCAGGGAAGTCCTTGCATATTTCACCCAGACAACGCTAAAGCATACTGCATCCATGGCGTCACAGTAGAAGAGTCCAGGTGCTGAACTGGCCTGCCGTCAGTCAAGACCTTTCACCAATAGAAAACATCATCATCATGAAATGAAAACTCTGGCAACAAAGGCCCAGGACGGTTGAGCAGCTAGAACGCAATGTCTCCGCTTCACCATCTGATATGTTGTTTATGTTCTACTGGGAATAATCAAAACATTGCATTCTGTTTTTATTCATATGTTACACAGTGTGGAATCGGAATTGGGGTTGAAAATGTAAGGGCTACTTTCAACTTGGACATATTTCTGCAGTACAACATATCGATGGACATCTTTAGTACATCACTTCTACTGTCGATGTGATTTAAGGCCATTTCTCAGTGTTGAAAGAAGAAATATTACAAACTGCTCCTTTAACTTGCATGTTAGTAAATGTAAGATATGACTAGATATTGTAGCAGTAAGAAGACATATTCCCTTTTAAATGTAAATTGTAAAAGTAATTTCAAAACTGCTGTAAATGCATATCTTTATTACATTTTTGCTTTGCAGCTTAACATATATTTGCACCCGTAGCACAAATTTATTCACACAAGGTTCATTAACAGAGGCTGTCTTGACCTTCAACTTTAAATATTTGGCCCATGAAAACCACTTTCCCACTTTATAAAAACTGCATTATAAAACTGAGCAGTTTCTTTTCAGGCGCTGTCTGAGAGCTGGACGAATTCTAATGAGTTCAATAGTAGGGCCTGAAAGTCAATCATATATGCCCTTCAGCCTTTGTTAAAATATGCCTTCAATATAGCTGTGGTGATTGGCCGCATAGCATCTCTGCATGAAGAGGTCAGTCCCAGCAAAAATATACAACACTGTTTCCAGAAAGAGGCTTTTTTTATTTTACTGATTATTTGTGCTTATTTTTACTTACAACTATTTTTTGTTAATTTTTGCAGTTTAATTAGCTAATTTTGATTTTTTTTATGATTTTGTATATTATTCTTTGTTCACTTTGTTGATATTTTGTAGCTTGCTTTATTAATATTGTTTATTTTGTTAATATTTTATTGATAATTTTGCTGCTGTTTGCTTATTTTGTAGCTACACTGCCTGGTCAAAAAAGTCACCACCTGGATTTAACTAAGCAAATAGGTACGAGCCTCCCATTGGATAATTTCTGCGTGGGTGAGTATGTTTCAGGGAGAGATTCTGGAGTGAGTTAGATGAAGTGATGCAGAGTACCCCCAGAG
>JAQQAE010019414.1:0-10939 GCA_029823295.1 Pseudamia nigra | reverse complement strand
GCCCCACCACCCGGTGTTGGGATCGAACCCAGGACCTTGTAGCTGTGAGGCACGAGTGCTACCCACTGCACCACCGTGTCGTCAAATACAATTAGTTTGTCCTGCAAGTGTCGCATTGCCCTGCCCGAGCTGTTAGTGACTCGGGTCTGACATGGGTCCGACCCACCTCTTGACCACCTCTTGGTGCGAAGTGGAGTTGGTGAACCCTTGCATACACAAAATAAACCTGAGGTCTGTGCTTGGTTGGATGCTTGGTGTTACGAGTTCACCTCTCTGTTAGCTTATTAGTTACAGTTGATTAAAAAAGTCTACACACCCCAGGTTTTTGTGATGTGAAAAATTGACGCCAAGATAAATAAATTCACGTTTTACACCTTTAATGTGACCTATAACCTCAACAACACAATTGAAAAACAAACTGAAATCTTTCAGGAAGGTGGTTTAAAACAAATAACTGAGATAATGAGGTTGCACAAGTCTGCACACCCTCTTATAACTGGGGATGTGGCTGTGTTGATATTGAACGAGTTCCATTCAAACTCATGTTAAATTGGAGTCAGCACACACCTGTCACCATGTAAAGTGCCTTTTATTAAACCCAAATGAAGTTCAGCTGTTGTAGTATGCTTTTCCTGACATTTTCATAGCCACATCTTCCAGCACAAGACATGGTCCGCAGAGAGCTTCCAAAGCATCAAAGGGATCTCAAAATTGATGATAAGTTGGGAAGAAAACTGGTCAGGGAGGCTGCCAAGAGGCTGACAGCAACATTGAAGGAGCTGCAGAAATTTCTGGCAAGTGCTGTCTCTGACAACAATCTGCCATCTTCTTCATATGGCTGGGCTATGGGGTAGGGTGGCAAGACAGAAGCCTTATCTTACCAAGAAAAACATCCAAGCCCAGTTTCATTTTGCAAAAAGACATTTGAAATCTGCCAAACGCATGTAGGAAAATGTGTTATGGTCTGATGAAACCAAGGTTGAACTTCCAAAAGTATATTTGGTGTAAAAACAACACTGCTCATCAGCAAAAGAACTGCATAGCTACAGTGAAGCATGGTGGTGGCAGCATCATGCTTTGGGGATGTTTTTCTTCAGCTGGAACTGGGGCAATAGTCAGGGTGGAAGGAATTATGAACAGTTCAAAAATACCATTAAGTGTCGGCACAAAACCTTCGGGCTTCTGCTAGAAAGCTGAAGATGAAGAGGAACTTCATCTTTCAGAACGACAATGACCCAAAGCACACATCCAAATCAACAAAAGGATGGATTCACTAGAATAAGATTGAGGTTTTGGAATGGCCCAGCCAGAGTCCAGATCTGAATCCGATCAGACCTCTGTGGGGAGATCTGAAAAGGGCTGTGTGCAGGAGATGCCCTCATAATTTGCCAGATTTGGAACGGTTTTGCAAAGAACAGTGGGCAAATATTGCCAAATCAAGATGTGCCACGATGATAGACTCCTACCCAAAAAGACTGAGTCCTGTAATAAAAGCCAAAGGTCCTGCAACAAAGTATTACCTTAAGGGTGTGCATATTTATGCAACCAGGTTATTTTAAGTTTTTTATTTTTCCCCTTTAAAGGTTTCAGTTTGTTTTCAGTTGCACTGTACAGGTTATAGGTACAGTAACATTAAAGGTGGAAAAATGTGAAACTATTTATCTTGGTGTCATTTTTTACATCACAAAAACCTGGCATTTGAACAGCGGTGTGTAGACTTTTTATATCCACTGTATGATTCCATTCCTGGAAACCTATGCCTGAGCCGGCTCACTAAGCTATTAAGGTAAATCCTGAGAAATCCCTGTAACTAAAACCTCACCAAACCCTCATTGTGTGTGCAGGACTTGAGTTATGTTTTATACTAGCCTTTGGTGGTGTGATTTTGCCCTGTCCTAATCGGAGGAGGCAGGTGTAGATTTGCAAAACTCACCATCACTGGGCGGGGTCTGGAATGCGATGAGGCCCGGTCCACGAACCTCTGTTTCTGGCTGGTCCGCACACTTCTGATGACTCGGTTGATCACCTCAGCGCTAGGGGTCGCTAGGTGGCAACATAGTTCAGAATTTTAAAAGGTGATTATGTACAAACAGTGTCAGCGTGGTAGTTAAAAGTTCGATGCTTTGTTTCACAGGTTAATGGCTCAGTTCGTTCAGGTCCACTTTCACTCTGTCGAGCGGCTGGCGTCGAAGCCCTCTTCAGGGTGTCTCTTCGTCGTTAATTCCTAATCTGTCTGAGCTGTGGTCTCAAGCTGATCTCAAACCATTCTCCTCTCTGTTTGTCTCACGGTCTTTTTCTTTTTGTCCGCACACCCGTTTAAATCAACTCCGCTCCCACACAGCTGTCTGCAATATGCTGATGAGAATGAGTTTACAAACCATGCCCACCTCCTCCAAACGTGTCACATCAGTGAATCAGTAATTTGCCCTTGAGCTGAAAACAAGCCTGGGGAAATTTTGCATCGTAACACTTGGTCTGAAAGCAGTATTAGGAACATAGAATGAGTGAACTTCTCTGTGAGTTCCAAACCTTCTACAAATACAACACACAGGAAGTGAAGGAGATACATGTCTGCTTTCACTTCCCCTAGTATTATCCTAAGCCTGTGTTTAATTTAAAATGTATGGATCTCATGGAAAAAAACACGAGGATCACTGTGATAAATCATTACATAAAGTGCAAAGTGAAAAATGTGTCTCTTTAAAAGGTCCACCAGTGGCAATAACCCCTTTACACCATGTAAAATACAGTACTATCTGTTTTTGAAAACAACTTCCTGGTGGATGTGCTCATTTTTCAGTCACCGTGGATGAAAGGGAAAGAAATGTGTCCTTTGCTGGAGGTATAGCTCCCTCTTGTGGTTTTTACTAACACGTAATGGGGAAAATAGAAGCATCCACAGCAGAAACAGAATATTTAGACAGCAGTTCTCAACTGATGTTGCCTTGTGACCTACATTTTCCAATGTTTGTCAAGTTGAGAGCAGCGTTTAAAGAATTTACATATCATTATGCTAAATGTGCATGTGCATTCATATACAGAGCAGAAAATCATACCAACCTAATGAGCAGCACAAGAAGAAAAAATAAAAAAAAGAGAATAACACGGGCGACAAAATGAAAAAAGTAACATTAACAGATATTTAATGAAATATATAAACAAGAAATTAAGCACAACAGTGCACAACACATAAGCAACAAATATAAGCAGTTATGTCAAAGTTCAAGTTTAAATTTCACATGATTTAGTTTCCGTTTATCTGCAAAGACACACAAAGTGTCTGAGTTGGTCAGAGATAAACAAGAAGAGTCACTAATGCAGAATCAAGTCCAATTCATCCTTTTAGCCTTTTATTTCAAATCATATGTTTATTCTGGTCTGTATATTAATCATTGCACTCAGCACAACAATCACAACAAACATACCCCCCTAACAAAAAAAAATACAATAGGCCAGGCAGAACAGCTTATTTTGTGCCTCTCCTTTTCACCTCATACATTGCTTACATTAAAATAAATGTGTACAACATCAAACATTCTCATTATGACAAAAAATAAATCAATGACGTAAACATTTCTACCATCTCAACTTAATATTCCTGAATAATTTTATACTTAAGGCTTTTTTAAAAAAACTTTGACAAAGAAGTGAAGAACTTAAATTCATCATCATTCCGTAATTTCACACCCACGACTGAAATACATCGAGACGTCACATTTGTCCCCACTGAGAATATAGAGACCTCTTAAATTATAATTAATCTCTGTTCATCAAAAGAAACATTGAATGGTATTTGGAACAATATAATTTTTTACTTTATACATCACCTCTATTATTTTAATATATACAATAGATTGCAATTTATATTTTTTAAGGTGAATAAATTAATTATTAGTTGCTACAAAATATCCTACTTTGTTAATTTTTCGAATAGATCTTTTTTTGTAATTTTCCTAATGTATCGATAATACTTTTTCCTGCATTTCCCCATGTTTCTGCACAATATGTTAATAGTTCCCTGCCTTTGCCCTAAGTCAGCTGGGATAGGCTCCAGCATCCCACCCAACCCCTGCGAGGATTAAGGGGTAGAAAATGGATGGATGGATGGATGGATGGATGTTAATAGTTTTCATGGCCTCCTAACCTTTGCATAGGAATAGATCAACAAACCCCAAATCCAGTGAAGTTGGGATGTTGTGTAAAACATAAGTAAAATCAGAATACAGTGAATTCTTTCCAACCTGTATTCAATTGAATTCAGGTTGAACACACAAAATTTTAACATTCACACTGACTTAAGTCCACATACCAAGTTTGGTACGTATTTGAGGGGCTTATGGATCCGTCCTCAATGTACAAATGGTGCAGTGCCACTGGAAATTGAGGGGTGCTCTAGCGCAGTACAACTCATGTGGTGAAAGAGTAGATGAAGAACAGAACGCAATGTAAAACACCAAAAGATTAACAGAGATGGCTTAACATTTTGAGGACAGTCTGTGCCATAGACTGTATATATTAGTGTCATCTTGGAGCCAAAAACAGGATGCGACCATATTTGTATGAATGGTGGAGGTGCCAGTGGAGTATAGGGAAAGCTAACTAACTGCTAACGTACGGACGCTAAAACTTCACCAAACAATGTTAAACAAAGTCATATTACATCATGGTGTTAGTGTAAACACTTACCCACAGCTGCAGTCGAGTGAATCTCAAGTAAAGATATGAAGGTCCGACTCGGTCCAACTTCACTGGCAACACAAGTTAGCATAGCAACATGTAATCGAACCCCAGCACGGCAGTGATATGTTGGATTATTTGCCGTAATATCTTAATAATGGAGCAAAAAGTTAAAGATGGATCAGATCATTTATTAGTGGGAACAAATAAAATGTTTGAGACATAATGACTCATTGCAAACATTTTGTCACTTCGTATTTTGAGATATAAATCCAATGTAACAAAACACGAGAGGACAGTGAAGTCCACACTGCCCACTAGTGGATGTATTGTGTACATCAAGGTCAATGTAAAGCACACATTTGGGGATAAATGCCAGCGATGTTTGACAACATTAGATACACAACACACTTGTGTAGAGAATAAATGGGCCTTTAGCTGGTGATACGTAGCTTTGGTGTCTGCTGAATTTTACCTGATGGTCATACTGTGAGTATAGGATGACTGTGGACAAGTAGCACTATGTTACTGTATGATGTGTCGGAGTGAGAATGTGTTACCCCTGATGGGTATGGAGACAAAAAAGTCTACAATGCTGCTGGACACAGGAAGCATTTAGGCAAAGTCAAAACCCAGACAAGTCTGGCTCACACTTAACAAATTTGAAAACGATTTTCTACACTGATCTGCAGGTCAGTCAGAGTTTCTGTATGGAAATGATTTGTTTCTGTCCAGTCTTCAGAAATGTACTGAAGTTCACTTAAAGCTGTTCACTGAGCATAATGTAATACATTCAGTTTCAAAGACAACCTTTGAATCATGTTTTAACCATTTCAGTTATGCTTCTCATGCATTTAGCAAAAAAACTAGTGATCCTCAGTTCATCTTGACTCCTGAAGGACTGAACCTGTTCCTTTTGTATCGTCTTGCTTAAAATCACCTTTCACATCAGCTGCCTCAAATGCCATTGTTTTTGGATGATTTTAAGATATTTTCTGCCCTAAAATAGCCCTTTGTTGATCTTTGTGAATGCATAGTACGGCCAGATTTATGGAATGGCTGTGTACTGTATTTTCAAACAAAAAGAAGCTGTGTCTTGTGTACATATTGTTCATACTGTCTGCAAAGAAATTCGTACAGTTCTATTAGTGCTGCCTTGTTTTTTTACATAGCATTTTTCACTTGGGTGAACATTTTTTGAAATAGGGGTTATAAACCAACAACTATTGATTTTATTTATTTGGTATTTTTTATGGTCATTTAAAACAGTTACATAGTGATAAACAAAGATATTTTAGGACTAAGATATGACATGGTAAAATGGCATCCATTCACCACTGTGGAAGGCTGTTCACTGTCATTTTACACTGTTTTTTTGTGTGTGTCGTCAGTGACGAGGAAATGGATCATTATCATATTTTAAACATGGTAATTCAGTATGAAACTGTAAACACCTGCTCTCTGCCTGTCCAGTCGCCTTCCTGAAATTACCCCTGCTCAGTTTTGTCCGTTAAGGTTAAAACCAGGTCAACAAATCATACCCCTGCCCACCGGCATCCAATTAACTGACAGTAAGACTAATATGGAAAAACCCAAACCTGTATAAATTGTGAGATTTTTTTGTTCAGGAAGACAGCAGGGAGTGAGGTTTGGACACTAGATGTCTCTTTTTTTTTTTACACACATATGTTACAATATATTTACTTTTAACTCCAAGTCAGTGACTCTTGTGTTCTTGATATAACTGGAGGTCCCACTGAGATTTTGGAAACTGCTGACAAATTTTCCATGCACAATGGGTCTTGAGAAAGGTCACTTCCTACAGTAAGTGGAAAATTAACTGCAATGATTGTTAGTAGGGTATAGGACTTAATTTGGGGGAAATTTTTGTCATGTAAAGTCATTATTATTTAAAATTATGTCTAAATCAGTTAATCGACATTCCAGTGAAGATAACCTGCTATGGATTAGAGCTCTATAGTTGGCAGGTAACAGGACCTGGCCTGAAAAGATCCTCACACGGGAGCTTTTGATTAACGCTAGCAAAAAATAGGAGCTTTGAGTAGCAGTGGTTGTGAAATTCTTACGTGGGGTCCATAATATACAGTATGAGCTGTTAAAAAGTGTGTGTAACTAATAGAGCAGGGGTCGGGAACCTTTTTGTCTGACAGAGCCATGAAAGCCACATATTTTTAAATCAATCAATCAATCAATCGATCAATCTTTATTTGTATAGCGCCAATCATAATCGCAGATTATCTCTAGGCGCTTCACAATTCAAGGCCGTAATGTATTTTCGTGAGAGCTATGTAATATTTTTAACACTAAATACAACTAAATGTGTAAATTTTTAAGTAAAACCTACAATTTAAGATTATAATAAGTCTCTGAATTTATTCTTTTTAGTAACATTGTGAAACCGAAGCAAACCGATACAGTTAATGTGACTTCTGGTGTTGGATGCTTTTGCTAACGGCCTTACCGTCTGGTTGATACGTGCTGAGGTGAAGCTTCATGCAGGTGTTGAGGTTTTCATCCGTTAAACGTGATCTTGATGTTTTTCAGATGTGAGAATGACTGCTCGATGCAAATGTAGCATGACGTGTGTCGAAGTGTCGCTTTACATTGGACTGTTTCATTGATGAAATATTATCATTGTATATTAGACACAACGCAAAACCTGCTCTGTCCACAAAGGCGAATTCCTCTGTCCATTCTTGCTGAAATGTATGATACTCCTCATCTTTTTTATTTTCACCATCTTCATCGTCAAAAGGGCTTGCTCTGAATAAATTAGCTAGCTGACTATTCGATTGAAAGGAGGGAAAGTTACTTCTTGACCTCACGGCGAGTCGTGTAGGCTCCCACATTATCCCTTTAACACCGAACGTGTCGGCGCCGACACATTTGCACGTCACCTACCGAGTGAGGCGAGCCCCGAGCGGGCTCTCACTTCTGCCGTCAAGTGCGCGGCCGCCCATGACCTGCTCCAGGGACGGTGGCAGGCGGGGAGCTTGACTGGTACACATGTCAAACGGTAACACAGGTGGCGAGTTCAAGGACAGAAACCTCCCGCGGAGCAGAAGGGCAAAAGCTCACTTGATCTCGATTTTCAGTATGAATACAGACCATGAAAGCGGAGCCACCCGCAGCCCTGAACAGGTGCGGTAGAAAATGAATGGATTAAAGTTATTCATTAGTTATCGTGTTAAGAAATGCCCAGATGCAGTCATCAAAAGAGCCACATCTGGCTCGTGAACCATAGGTTTCCAAAACCTGTGATAGAGTTTCATTTAACGGTTATGTTTTATGTAAGAGACGTCAACTAAAATAATTAACCGTAAAAGAGTATCGAAGAACACTCAAACAGTACATTAGTAACTGAAAAAATGAAAAAAAAATTAAATAAAGTTTAAAGTTACTGAATAAGTAGACTACTGGATGTAACAGCATCATCATGGGTCTTTCCATCAGCCTTCACTTAAACATGTATAAACAAATAGGGATCAAGTGCTATAAAATAATGCATGCCCCAAATCAAACAAAAATTTGAGTCTTCAGAAAGCGATAGTCTCATGTAGGACATTAAAGTACTAAAATAAATACATTCTGTAAATAGAAAAAGGATTTGAACATGAAATAAAAGAGTAAAAATATGTGCATGAAAAATGTTAATGTTAACCTTTTATGCTTTTATTACGCCATTAGAACATAATGTGAGTGAAAATTTAAAAAATGACACTGCAGTCTTTAGTGGAAGATGTTACAGGAACTTCTTCAGGCTTTTTGTCATCAGATAAATGGTTTTGATACTGCATGGCCACAGGATGGCTCATTTGACAGTTTCACACAGCTTTACACGTATACATTAACTGATCATCCAAACACCTAAGGGTGGACTTTTGAAATGGGATTAGGAATACATGAGGGAATGTCTTGGAGTATGGGATGCCATTGGTACGAAAGGTCTGTCACACCAATCAAATAACTCCTACTCACCCCAGCACCACATTGGTCAGTATTCATGAACTGCAGTATGATTTAGCTGCCCTACAGGAGCAGCGACCACAAATGGGCATTGGAATGGAAATGCTGTCTACAGGACGACACCGCAAGTATGTAAGAGATGGCGACGTAATGGAAGCCGCTGCAGCTTCCACCTTATTGGGCACTGCTGGAAAAAGGAAGATATTGTATGTCACCAGAACAAGGTAAAACAGATGGAGAACTGTTGATCAGCAAAAAAGCCAATCTCCTCGTGTTGCTGCTAATGGTGTCTTCCTCCAAGGAAAACAAGACGACTATGACTCTCGACCCCATGTTCACCTCTGGGTAAGGTGAAACCGTAACTGTAACTGGACTTCCACTGCTCTCGTCATGGCGTAGAATGCAGGAGAAACCTTTGAGGACTATTTTGCCAGGAAGCCCCAAGTTTTAATATGCATAGTGGAAATGAACAACCAACAGAGATCACAGCTGATTCAGTGTGGAAAAGACAATGTGTTCAGTTTTCATTGACGGTTCTACATCCTGAGATCAGGAAAGATTCTGTTAGAGATTGGTGGAATGGTACAGTACACGTCTGACTGGTGAGGAAATTTAACTGTTCACATGCTGATCCTATTGTTTACGTTGAAAAACAAAAATCAACAGCCAAAGAAGACCAAGTGCATCAGAGAGAGGCCGGCAGAATGTGACGATGAGAAGACGGGTCTGGTGATGAGAGGAAAGAAACGAGGATGGACGGGGAGTCGTATGTCAACACGTGGTAACGTCTCAGTAAACAGACCATTTGGTGAAAGGACTGTCGGTCAGGTCACAGAAGGACACAAAACATAAAATCAGCCTCTGCTAAAACTGAAGTGTTTTATTCTTCGCTTCACTGCAGATTAAAGGACCTTCCTCTGGTTAAGAGCAAGATACATGGAACTGCCTATGGAACGTCAGCTGAATCTGGAGCTACTGAGTCTACGTTAAGGTCAACACCGGATGCTTTCTGGATGTCATCATGGAGTAAGATGTGTTTCCGAAAAGCCGTGGAATGTGAAATGATTGAACTATGCCCAAATGAGTGTAAAGAGTTCAATGTGCGCCATGTTAAGCATTAATTTGTGGTGGCTTCCAATGGTCCTGTACATTTAGCTGGACGCAATGTATTGTGTGCTTTGGCTTAAGTTAAATACCATCTGTACTGATACAGGTCTAATTTTGACGAAATCTGAACTTTTTGATGGCTTTTCCTCCGTAATGATGCCATCCTCCAATGACTCTTATGTGTGTTTATTTTTAGAATTTTGACCTTTACCCTTTTCCTCCAGATTTACATAAGATTGTAGAAACCTACAATGATCCTACATTGGTAAAATTCTCTCGTAGTACCTATAGGTGCATGCTTTATGAAATGGTTAATGGGGGAATCGACATATTTCAAAGGGAAACTCAGGAAGTTAACGATACTTCGTATGGTACTGGCATTGTGGTTACAAAGGCTCTTGTTGTTCTGCTTATTGATTTGAACCAACTACAATAGAAAATGTTTTGGAAGACTGGTACCTCTCGTATTATCCTGTCAAAATCACAGAATATAACACAACATGAGATAGATGTAATTTTGCAAAAATTCCGTTTGATTGAAAAGAATTTTACAAAAGACGGGGTTATCATTCATCTTTTTCATTGTTTACTTTTTGTTTACAAGTTCAATTTATTACTTACAATTTCAGATTGTAAATGTAAGCCAGAAATTGTTTGTGATCATCCTGCCTTAAAAGGAGTTCCAGAGCATTTCTAGACAAAAAAAAAATATGATAGAGGCCTAATTAAGACCTAAGGTGATTGTAGGCCCAACAAGAAACAGTGCCCTTGGCGACCTGATGCTGAAGCAGGTATAACTGCAGTTACTGAGCATTTCTTAAGAGAAGGCATTATTGTTCCATGTGATATTCAGCTTTATCCTATTAAAAAAGGCTGATGGAAAACCCTAGGACCTGTTCATGACCTACGCACGGTGAATGAAGCTGTATTTGTTCAAGCATCCCTTGTGCCAAATCCAGTGACAATACTGTCATCCATTCCAATGGTTCAGGGTCATTGATTTAGCTAATGTTTTTTCCAGTGTCCATGTTGACACAGATTCCCAAGATTGGTTCACTTTACTTTCAAAGAAAAAATATAAATGGACAAGATGTCCGTACGGTTATGTGTGCATTGCAAAAAGGTTTGGCTGGATTCACTTTTCCAAGAAAAAGTGAATACCATGTGT
>JAQQAE010019413.1:0-10940 GCA_029823295.1 Pseudamia nigra | reverse complement strand
TCCAGTCCTCGAGAGCCACTGCCCTGCTTGTTTTCCAACTGTCTCTGCCCCACCCACTGTATCTGCCCCACCCACTGCATCTTCCAGCTTCTGATTGGCTGAGCACACCTGATCCAGGTCATCAACAGTGGGTAGCCAATGCACGCCACCACGTACAGGGGGACAAAGACGTCCGTATGACGTGCTGTGGTGTAATCTCTGCTGACAGCAATTCTACTCTACGTAACACATTTAATCAAGACCTCCTGCGTAGCTAGTGTTCATTGTTTTCATTCAGTCATTGAGTTGAAAAAGCTGCTTTACTTATTTTAACTTCATTATGTTGCTTGTTTTTTCGCTTTCTAATACTTTTGTAAATTTTTTGCTTATGTTCTTCATTTTTGTTCATTTTCTTGATTATTTGGAGTGTTTTTACTCACGTTGTTGCTTATTTTTGCTCACTTTGTTTGTTTTAGTGTTTTCTTGCTCATTTTTGTTGATATTCTTGTTTATTTAGCAATTTTTCCTGACTATTTTGTCAGTTTTTCTTCGTTTTTCCAGTTATTTCTTTAACTGTTGCATATTTGCATATTAGTTTGCTTATTTTCTTTGGTTGTTAATTATTTTGTTCATTTTCGTGAGTATTCTGTTTATTTGTGCTAATTATCTTATTGTTCAGTTTGTTGCTTATTGTTGCTCATTTTTTGTTCACTTTTGATTATTTTCTTTGTTTATTTTCTTTTTTTTAAATTTTCTTTGTCCTCATTTTTCTGATTATTTGTCAATTTCTGCACATTTTCTTGGTTTGTTCATTTTAATGAGTATTCTGTTTATTTTTCTAATTTGATTATTTTGTGCATTTTTATAATCAACTTATTAATTATTTTGTTTATTTCGAATTAATTTTCTTAATTATTTTGTCCATTTGTTGATTAACTTCCAATGTGTTAGGCTGATTTTCTTAATTATTTTGCTAATTTTAAAATTTATTTTCTTTAGTTTTTTTTTACTTTTTAAATTAATTTTCTGATTTTTTTGTTAATTATTAGTAATTTTCTTAGCTAGTTGTTCATTTTTACCCATCCTCTTAATTAGGTTGTCCGTTCCTAAATGAATTGTCTTGATTATTTTGTTCATTTTTACTAATTTTATTGATTTTTTCCCCCATTTAAACTTATTTTATTGATTATTTTATAATTTTAAAAACTATTTTGTACATGTTTACTCATTTGCTTATTAGATTGTCCATTTCTAAATGAATTGTCTTGATTACTTTGTTCATTTTGACTCAATTTTCCCTTAGTGTTCAGTCCAAATCTCCACCTTTGATATCAGCCGTATAGCTTTCTGATAACCCACTCTGCAAGCAGAGAGGCTTACCGGGCGTGTGCAAGCAGCACAAAGGAAGTGTAACAGACAATGCTTAGATTTTGCTTCTTTGTGCTGAACATCTCAGTAGAGCACTGATCTGTGTTGGTAACGTCAGTTTGTTAGCTGCTAGTTTATCAGAAAATGAGGTCTCAGATGGCAACCGATGTAGCAGCGATTTATTTCACAGTAGAAAAATAGTGATTAAAAAAATGAATGGTAAATTGCAATCCACAGATTTGATGTTATTGTCAGTCATGTCAGGACGCCTACATCTATTTACCCTGCTGACACTGACTCCTTTTTGATACTTTCACATGCACAAATATAATGTTTTCATCTGCATGAATGATCTTTCGTGTCCTAGACGATATCGAGGAACAGTGTGAGCATACAGAAACATCGTGAAGCAGATTAAGCGCTGATTGTTCCTCTGCCTTGACCACTTCTCCTCCTCTCTTTTCTCTCTCTATCCATTTGCCTGCTGTTTAATCAGGCTTTAGTTAACCATGTCACTCCGCATCTGGACACACGTCAGTTGGCCCGCTAATATACAGCCTCCGTCACACACACACACAACATGCAGAATACAGAACAGAGACATACAAGGGCCAACCGCCGACTATGACGTTGATGGATTTATAAATGAAATATTCCTTCATGATCCAGTTTGCTGAACTTTCCTGTTTTAACAGTATATATAATCTCTCCACTGCCCTACAAAGGCAAAGGGTAGTAACTTATCATTTGGTCAAAATGAGTTAAGACTGAAATTAGACCTTGAGATGTCTGATTGATTTTATGACAAACCTCCCTGACTTAATCATGTCGGATTTGCACTAATCACAAATTTAAGGCAAAAACCTGAGCCATAAACAATACGTCAGTGATTTTACTGCACCTTAGCTTTGTGTTCGCCCAGTGTTTTGACTGAAAATGAAGAATACAAGAAGCAAAATGAACAATGTAATCAAGATCCTGTGAAAAATAAACAACAAAATGAAAAAAATGGCCAAGTAGACAAACAAAAAGGAGCATAATAAGAAGAAAAATGGATAAAATAATTACAAAAATGAACAAAAAGAAGACAAATTAATTAAACTAAAAAGAAAATTTGAATAAATAATAAAATAAGAAAGAGAATGAACAAAATAATCAAGAAAATGTGCAAAATAAAGAACAAAATGAACAACAAAACAGCCAAGCAAGCAAATGAAAATGAGCAAACTAAAAAGCAAAATGGACAAAATAATTACAAAAATGAATAAAAAGAGGGGAAAAAATTAAATAAACATGAAATTATAAGAAATAAAGAAAATAAGTAAGAAAATGAACAATAATCAGGAGAATGAGCAAATTAAAGAGTGAAATGAACAAACAAATAAAAATTAATAAAAATCAAGTAAACAAATAAAAATTAACAAAATGAGAAAGAAAATGAACCAAAATGATCAAGACAGTGCGCAAAATAAAGAAAAAAACAAAATAATCACATTAACAAATAAAAATCAATAACATAGAAATTGAACAAAAGTGGGAAAACAAAAAAAATGAAATAAAGAGATCAAGACAATGAAGCAAAATAAAGCACAAAAATAAACAAAATAATCAACTAAACAAGTAAAAATGAACAAAACTATAAAGAAAATGAATCAGAAGAGGTAAAATGGTAGAGTTGGTGACCAAAATAATCAGGAAAGTTCACAAACACAAACAAAACCTCATGAAAAATCAAGAAAATTTAAAAAACATAACAGCTTCACTGTTTCCTGAGTAACTGCACTTAGCCTTTATAGGGCAGTATATGTACCACACACACACACACACACACACACACACATGCATCTTCCTTTATTTCACTGTGTTACTCTGCTCTTCAGGTATATGACTAAACACCCATTCAATCGATGCACTGTAGTTAATATATTCCTCACACATCCCACTCTATTAGCATTGATGTGTAACCTTGGAGCTCATGGTGTTCTGCCTCAGGGTGATAGAGCCACTGTGTGTTTGTGTGTACTAGCGTGTGTGTGTGTGTGTGTGTGTATCTGGGATGGTTTGCCTTGAGACTCGGACCCCCATTGATTTATATCAGGATGCTACTCAAATGTTATACCTATGATGCTGAAGTCGATGAGTCACTGTACTACATATGAACTGAGTGATGGAGACAGTGAGCAAAACAACGGACACAAGTACAAATGAACGACATACAAAGCAATATGGACAAAATAATTAAGAAACTGAACAAAAATAGGTCAAATTAAGAAAAAGGATGCTAAGAAATGAACAAAGTTAGCTGGAAAATTAACAAAATAATCGAGACAATGAGCAAAACAAAGAACAAAATGACCAGGCAAACAAATAAAAAGGAAGAGAACAAAAAGCAAAGCGAACAAAATAATTAAGGAAATGAACAAAAAGATGCAAAATCGCAAAAAATTATTGGGATAATCAAGAAAATTATAAGAGATGAATGAAGTTATCTGGAAAATGAACAAAATAATCGGGACAAGGAGCAAGATAAAGAACAAAATGAGCAGGCAAATAAAAATGAACAAAAGAAGCAAAATGAGCAGAATACTTCTCTGTATTCTTTGTCCATATTGATACGTCTTGTGACACCTCGATCTGTCCGTCAGCTGTTCTTGTTAGACCCTACCAGTGTCCAGAGAGACAGCACACCAGCTAGCTCCACTAACCTCATCGCCACGCTGGGGAGTCGCCTTTGTTTCAATTAGCATTTTGATTACGTCCAATGGAAAGAAGCCAGCGAGCAAACAATCAAACATTTACTGGCTGACAAAATGAATAATGCGTCTAGCGTCGCCCATGCAAATACAAATGCAAAGTCAGTCCACTTTACGGATGACAAGAGAACCATTTTGAAAAGAGATGGATGCAAAATAATGGCATTGAGTCAAAAGCCAGAATGGTGATGCAGCGTCAGCCACCAGAGAAAACTCATATGAAAATGGGAGGGAAAGATATGGGCACTGGTTGGTGAAGTTGACGCTCACTCTGCAGGCTGGAAATGATGGACAAGTAAAGACTAGTAAAGAAAATGCAGAGTTAAAGAGAGCAGAAAACTTACAGTCACTCAACCATACACACAAAGGCTTAAAAACATGATTAGTCTAATCACACCTACTCCATGTTTCCCGAGCTCTGGCACACCTTTCCACTGTACCGCACAAAAAGCATGACAAATAACGCGTCTACTTACAGAATTCACATGTTCTACTTTGCATACAGGAATACCACATTCACAAGGCTAGTTTCTCCTGCGTTTCAGTCCACTACGTTCAGCATCACCTACTGCTGCAACATATGCAGGTAAATATTGTACAGAGGAAAAAGGGGGAGACACCTACATCCCCGGCTTCAACATAAAATGGGTGCTCTTCCCCCGATTTTAACCCTTAGTCTCCCTCTTTCCTCTCCTCATCCTTCTTTACCTCTCCTCCTACCTCCACACGTCTCCTGTCAGTGCACGGGGAGATGAAGGGAGCCAGATATCACACCGATTCTCATCCTGCCCGCAAACCTTCAAACCCTGGAGTAACTTAACATTCCACACGACGTACAGTTAGCAATAGTATGACTGTAACACTACTACAGATGCAAACTGCTCTGGGTGCTGCTGACTGATCCGGTGGTCTACAATAAGCAGTGAAGTATAGTGGTAGGCTCCCTGTAGCCTTCCTTACCATCTTAAACCCATTCCACTCCATTTGGGAAACGCCGGCCGTTGTCTCACGCTTTCTCTCTCCCCACACAACAGAGAATCACCTACTCTGGCTTTACACTTACTCCTTGACTGAATCAGCCTTCTCTGACACTCCCTGCTTTAATTCTCAGTCTTGCCTTTTTTTTCCTCCTGAGTCTTAGCAGCGGCAGAGAGACAGCAGCGTGCTAGAGGCGGACGGAGCGAGCATCGCCTTCTTCCAAGGATGCTGAGAGGGAGAATGGTGATCCTGGATGTGAGAATGCTGGGCTGCAGCAAGTCTCTCCTCCTCCTCCTCCTCCTCCTCACCACCACCCACCCAGTGGGCTGCTCAGCTGGAAGGTCAGACACCGCCCACTGCTTCACCCCCTCCCCACCACTCGTTTTGAGTTTGTGATTGGCTTCTTGGCTTGCCTGTCAGCCCCATCGGCCTCACCCCCCCCCATCCCTGAGTGTTAACACCTTCGCTCTCTGGCTGGCTCCGAGCCCTCGTCGGCACACGCCAGCCTCAGCCTGGTTTGGCAGAGAAAAGGCTTTCCGAATCCCAGCAAAGCAATCAATCGCGGCTGAGGTCTGTGCTTGAGTGAGCCGGGCAGAGCAGCGCGGTCCACAGCTCTAGGAGAGTGATTACAGCCCCAGGCGCTCTGGTAATAGGATGCCTGCGCAGCACTGTGGATAGAAATGAGCTATTACCGGGTGTATGTTAAAATCCCCTGTACATTTACGCGACTATCTGTATCTCGTTCGTCCGTATTCCCTGTCTGTTTTACGCTTACACATACACACATGAGATTTTTGTTTCGTAAAGCACTAATTAGTCTGTAGTTTTGACTTTTTTCATTTACGGCTCCTGGTTGCTCTACAAATACAGCTTCAAAAGATACAGATGAACGCAAAAAAAAAAAAAATCACAAAAGTGACTTTTTTGCGGTTTAAATTAGCCTTATTATCAAACAGTCGAGCCCTGGGTTGGATGGTCAGCAGCGGCAGCACACCTGTCCATTCAGGTGCGGTCCACAAGTGCGCATTAGAGGACTATTTTAACATTACTAATGCGTGGTTATAAAATATATAGCCTAATAAGAACGTATAAAAAGTCATAACGGAAAGCACATCACTCCGGCCTCTGTTTACCTGCTGCGGCACGCTGTGAGGTGACATGTGCAGCCGGTTACAGGCTGAGGCAATGAGCACAAAGACGAACACGTACGAAAAAAACAAAAAAACAAACGTGTCCCTACATTTTCTACTCACCATGACCATTCTCCTTTGAGGCTGTTGGTTTCACAGACGTTGCCGCCGCTGCTCTCAGCGGACAAAAGTGCTGTTAAAGCCGGTCCAAGTCAGCGAGGAGAATGTGATGTAGTGTGTGAGAAGGATGAATAAGCCAACGCGGGGTCGGAGTCTAATGACAAAACACAAGAACACAGAGCGAACCTGCCTGCTCCGCTCAAAACACAGCTCTGAGAGGAAAATCCAGTCAAAAAACACAAACACCCCCTAAACCTGCCTTTTCCAACCAAAAAAAAAAGCCATTTATGGAAAGCCCAGTCATGTCGCGCGTTGTTTCCCATTGGTTGGGAGGCTGCTGTTGGGGCGGGTTGCACGCGGATGAGAGTGGAGGAGGCAGGCGCGTGCGGTCCCCGCGGTAGGAGCAGGAAGAGGGGGCGGGAGGGGGGGGGGGGTTTATGGACTGGATTTGAGCCCAGCTGCTGCACCCAGCCCTGGTCCATGTGGGGGTGCACTGCCAGGTGAGCAACTGAGGCGCCTTCATTTTTTTTGTTAATTTTGTTGTTTTTTTTGTTCTCATTCTTGCTTATTTTGTACATTCAAGTCCATTTATTTGATTACATTCTCATTTGCATGTCCTTGGTGGTTTTAAAGCCCTGACCCTGGTCATGTGTTCCTGCGTATAATGAGAAGAGCCTGAAGGAAACACATGGACCCGCAGAAACAAACCTCAACCGTCCAAAGACAATATTTACTTCTCTCACCAACTCGAAGAGACACTGGAGCCAAACTGAAGCAGACTATGTATAATCAGAGATTCTCAGCGGTTCCAGTATTTACGTGGAAAGTTGAAAACGTAAGACATCAGACACAACCGTTTAAATTCCACTCAGAATTAGTCTAAACTTCCCATAAAGCACTGCAACAATTTCAGCTGACAGACTTTAGAACGGCAAAGCCACAGTTTCAGCAACAAATTAAATGTAATAACAGATGGTGAAGAGTATTATTGCAAATCAGATGATTTACTAAATGCATGATCTCAGTTATTTAGAGCAGGAGGTCAGAACAGGAGCTTTTCTATTTCACACGTTTATTGTCGATGTGCAGAGGTGGGTAGTATTCAAGTGCATTTACTCCTTTACATATACTTGAGTACGTAGTTTTTCCACTCTACTTCAGAGTTTACTTGCTTTCCAGAACACTTTGTACCCTTACTCAGTTACGTTTGGCCTCAATGAGGAAAACTAAAAAATGGACAAAATAATCAATTAAATAAAAATAAACTTAGCAAAATAATCATAAAAATGATCAAATAAACTAACTTAGGAATGAAGCGAGTGAAAATGTACAAATATTATCACAATAAACAACATAATGAACAAAAATGAACTGAAATGAACAAAATGAGCTAAAAATCTACAATATATCCAATGATCAAAAATTAACAATGTAAAGAAGAAATTGAACAAAAAGGCATCAAAATAAGCAATGATAGGAGCAAAAGTGCTCATAAATTATCAAAAATGTTACCAAAAATAGACAACATAGTGATTTTAAAAAAATTGAACAAAATAAGCACCGAAAATCAACAAAATCGTCAAAAAAAAAAGATTGAAATAATCATGGAAATAGACAAAATAGCTGTTTTGAAGACAGGATGGAGGATGTTCTATGGTAGGAAGTTACTATTTTATGTATTTTATGTATTTTTTACTCTTATTTAAGTACTTCTACTTCTTTTTCTACTTGAATCATTAAAATGATAAAAGTACTGACAGTGACAAACAAAGAAACAGAAGGAACAGAACTTGAACCAAAAGAATATTTCCACCACTGGAGACAGGAGTGGACTGGTAAGTGGCATCGTGTGCAATGATGTCATGTATTAGTAACTCATGACAATAAGTACTTGAGCAAAACTTTTTAAAAAAGTCTGCCATAAAAACTACTCAAGTAGTGAGTAACTTTATGATGTAGAATGTGTTACATTAAGTTTTCTTCACGGTTATTGGTTATTTTGACCATTTTTGTCCTTTTACTTTATTATTTTGATCATTTTTGCTCATTTTATTGCGCATTTTGCTGACTTTTGTTCAGTTTTTAAATTATTTTTATAATTTTAGCTAATAACTTGGTACTTTTGTTAATTTTTGCATGTTTTGTTGCGCATTGATTGATTTTATAGTACTTTTTTAATTTACTTGATTTTTTTTTCATTTTTGCATTTGTTTTGCATGTAGTTTGCTCAGTTTTTTTTTACTTATTGTGATCATATTTTTCCATTTGCTAGATTTTTTTCTGTAAAACAACTACTCCAGGAGTACATTTTTTTTGTTTGAAAAACGCACCTCTGGTCAGTACTCTATAAGAATACACTGTCAGCTTAAATAATGATATATAGACATGTAATGACTCTAACGACCCCAGTAGCTTAGGTTATGACAGTTTTATTTAGTGCACAGAGTTTAATAAAAGGAGTCAGTGATGCGCCTCATGCTCATCCACCTCATGCCGCTGTAGCCCATGTTCATGAAGCTCCTGTACTCTCCAGGCCACATGTACATCATCCTGCCTCTGTAATGGGGCTGGTCGTAGAACAGCCAGTGGCCGTCCATCACGTGGCAGGACATGCAATTGTTCATGCGGTAACGGTCCATGATGTTGTCGCAGTCGTTCATCAGCTCATACATCTGGCCACCGAAGTTCTCCCTCTCGTAGATCCTCATCCTGTAGGATCCCCTGTACTGTGGTGCACAAGAACATTTTTCACATTTACACTGTGGCCTCTTTCAGGTGTCATTCTGCTGCAGACCTAACCAGGCAGGGGATCTTACCATGGGGATCATACGGCAGGACCTGATGCAGTCGCTCATTCCAAACATGCTCATGTAGTCAGCGTACTCGCCCCTCCTCATGAAGTACTGGTTGCCCATGTAGTTGGTGCGGTCGTACACCATGAAGCAGCCCCTCTCCACCCTGCAGGAGTGGCACCTGCTCATGTAGGAGGACATGTCGGGGCAGTCGCTCATGCACTCATAGGAACGACCCTGGAAGTTCCTGTCCTCGTAGAAGACGATCTGCGGAAGAGGGAGGGAGTTTGATTAATGGATAGGAGGTTTATGGGAGCAAGAGCTGACGTGAGGAAGCATATTCAGGAAGAATGAAGGTCAAAAATGATGTGCAATTTCATTTTAAGAGTCCACGGGTTGAAAAAAAAAGTCCCTTGATTTTCACTGAGACTGATTTAAAGTGTTTCAAATGGTCTAACTGTAACCTTCATACAAACATATTCACAACATCCATGGTTCATATTGGACTCTTTCTGAGTTTATCCAGCACATGCATTCATTGAATTAGCGATCACTTACCCTGCTCATCATGTTCATTCCAGTGGAGGTCATTTTGTTGGTCAGTGGGCGGCTGCTGCTGCTGCTGCTGGTAGATGCACTGCTGCTCTTGCACCAAAATGTGCCCTACCTGGTTTAACCCTTTCCTTTTATACTCAGAGCCACGGACTGGCCCTTTGTGTAAACCGCCTGAGCCAGCAACAATGCCATAGAAATGCACAGAACATGGAGAGACGGGACACGACAGAAACCCTTTGAGCGGCTGTTTCTCGTACACCTCCTGGATCATGGAACTGGTGAAAGGGTTAACAATTGGAGGTCACACCTTGACATTGTTTATTTGGTGTGGAATACACTGTTCTGTCAGCAACAGTCTGTCTTGTTAAATATTGAATTGCAGATCATTTGGAGTTGAAAATGTAGAAGCAATGAAGTATTTTTTTGCCACGCAGATGATTTTTAAATATGCACAGTGACATATATGGGTCTAAGTGTGCTGTATGTGGAATAAAGTTACCTCTAATGGTGACTGATCCACTTACTGTGGATGATGCAATAAACTGAATTTTCCTGATTTATTTACAATTGGCTCCATTCATTTTTCATGGAGAACACTGGATTTTACTTCTAACAATAAGGGAAACTTGAAAACAAATAGACTAGACCAGGTTGTTCTTACTTTTTTATTTGGAAATAATTTTAGATCTCAAAATTCACTCACCTGTTCATTTGGATGTGCTTTTAGCCTTTTGACACATATAACATGATACTGATGTAATAAAATCTAGACCTTAGTAGTAACACCATGAATACCCATGTGCATTCCCCCCTCACAGCTGCATTGAATACCCACGTAAATGCTGGTGCTAAATATACTAAAACCCATCATTTCTCACTGAGGAAGTGCAGACCTCCACCAAGGCAGCTCAGTTTAACTTCATAGTGAAAATCTACCATTATCATATGAACCTATGTTCATTTCCTCCATAATGTTACTGTACCAAAAGTAATATTCTTAAATTTATTTGAGCGTCATTATTGGATTCTTTGACCATGAAAACCTACAGTACCATTAGCATCTGGAATCACATACCTATCATTATTATTAGTTCAATAGTTATTTACCTGAAATAATCTTTCCATAATGGTGGTTTTCTTCTGGATCTTGCTCTATAGAGCAAGATATGTCATATCCATGGACACATTACTGTGGCATTGTTTCAATAAGCTTCTGCAATGTCACAAGATTTATTTCCATCCAGTGTTGCATTAATTTTTCACCA
>JAQQAE010019412.1:0-10940 GCA_029823295.1 Pseudamia nigra | reverse complement strand
TCAAGAAAATATACAACAGGCAACAATAAAGCAAAAATAATAAAGATGCTGAACACCCCCCACCCCCCCACAATTGTTCAGCAATGAACAAAATAATTCGCTATATATATATAAATGCAAAATAAAAAACTAAATGAGAAAAATTACTTCAAAAGGACTAAATTGAACAAAAATGACCAAATTTATGAAAGAAACGAACAAAAATACACCAAATAACAACCAAAATGAGCAAAATAATTCAATGAACAGAACAAACACTGAAAAAACTAATCGAAAAATGAGCAAAGAAGTCATTATTTATGCAAACCAGAGTTTTTTTTTTTTTTTTTTTTAAGAAACAGGTTTATTTGTGGTATATGGGACATGTGCGCGTACATTCTTGGACAGTACCAAACCCTCCCACCTCTACCTGAAATGTACACTTTTGACATCGACTTTGACATGGCTTGAGGGAAGCGGAAACGAGCTGAGTGAAAACCTAAGTCTGCTCTTATGCCAAGTAGATGATAATGGAATTACTCTGCATTTAATTTTCAGCCCAAGAACCTCATGAGTCTTCTGATAATTGCTCTGAGAATCACCCCTAACTAATCCCAGCTTGTACGTGTTGTAGTATGTATGTCAATCCACTAGATGGCGACATGCGCATACTTTAAATGCCTCACACCTTCATCCTCTCCCTGGCAAGTTATGGTACAGTAGGATTTTAATGTAATGCAGTGGGAAAAGTAATGCATAATGAAATAACCTATGTCTGCCTGGTGGGTTGTCTGAATGTTAGCAGAATTATGCAAGAACCACTGCATCAATTTGTATGAAATGGAGGATATGATGGGATTCAAGCCAAGGATGAACCCATTACATTTTGGAGTAGATCCATGGAAAGGGGATGATACATAAGAGATGTGGTATTTAATTTAATTACAGCAGTGTGGGATCTTGGAGGAGGCATGCGCTCGGTAACGTTCAGTCAATACATGACGAGATAAAATGAAGTAAGATGAAAAGCATGAAGATGATACAAGACAACCAAAATGAATAAAATAAGCCAAAAAAAATTACAAAACACACAAATATGATGCATACTTTTTTATATATTAAAAAAGTATGCATCATCTACTACAACTAGCAAAATACTGTAACATCAATGTCACAGAAAATTCAAAGCAAAATCAAGGTTGCAGATTTTTTTTGCAGGTTATTAATCTTCAAAATACAACAGTAGCCTTGAGCATGGAACTCTTGGAATTTGCAGCGAAACATCTGCTTCATTTTCAGTATTTTTGTATTGCCTGCATAGGCGTATGTTTGTCTCACTGTTGAACAAAGTAATAAAGAAAATTAGTCAAAGTGAAGCAAATAATCAAATAAAAGAACAAAAATCAACAAAATAATCAAGATAATGTCCTACAATAAACAGAATACTCAAGAAAATCAACCAAAATAAATAAAACAAACCTAAAGGGGTCAAAATAAACACACTAACCAAGACTATGTGCAATAATGAACAAAATAACCAGGAAAATGAGGGAAAAACAAACTGGTCCAGAGTAAAAGTGAAAAAAATAATCAAAATAAGAAAGTGATCAAAAGTGATCATTAATAAAATATATAAACAAAATGACCAAAAATAAGCTAAAATGTTTTAAAAAAGTAACAATGTGAACAAAATATATCAAATAATCAAAAAGCCAGCAAATAGTAAGAAAATAGGCAACAAATGTAAGAAAAAAAGAGACTAGAATAATGCCTAAAATGAACAAAACAACCAATAATATCAATTAAACTGAAGGAAAAAAATACAAGAAATGAAGAAACATGAACAAAATAATTGAGAAAATGAAGGAAAAAAGTAAAAAGTTAGCGTAAGCACTTACCAATAAGTATAGTGTCTGTCAGGTGTTTATTTGACAAATCTTAATAAAGGAGCAAAAATTTAAAGATGAGTCACCAGATCACTTATTAAAGGGTCCAAATAAAACGTTTGGGACCATGATGACTCATGACAAAAATGTATTCATTCAGTATTTTCAGACAGAAATCTAATGTAACTCAGTACTGTAGGAGTCAGGACTTCTTGGAGCTGAATGAATGGTGCCACAGTGGCCAACAGCGGTATTACAACTTTAAGTTACCTCTGCATCAGCCTCAATGTACAGTACAGCCCTGGTCATTGTCCATTGGGCAGGACACATTTTTCAAATACTGAGGGGGGACAAACCCCCCACCCCTGCCCTCTGAAATCTACATCTATGACAAAGAGCAACACACCATGCGGTTTCAGACACAGTAATCAAAGTTAAAAAAAAATTATATGAGATCATTCTAATTTACTATATATCTGCACTGTCTGTGATATAAAATCTGATTTTCTTGAAGATTGCACAAAGTTGCTCATGTTCACAAATCCTCTTTGGCATCCTTCCTGAAACACAAAAGCATTCTGGCTTTTCCCCAGACAGATCACTGGTTGCTTTTAGGCAGCTTAGAAACAAACATATATACGAAATTGGATTTTTAATGCACAAATTGTATTAAAATTCTGCAAAATGTAAGAGGGCAGTAACTGTACATATTGGTCTCAGTTCTTCCTACAGCTGATGTTAGTATCAGTCCATATTTGTGTTGCTTTTAGTAAAAAGCAACACAAATATTTCTCACCTGCTGGTAACCTGTTTGAGCCCTGCAGCACATTACTGATCCTGATATTAAGGTAATGCCAAGTCTTTCTTTAATGCTCCTGCTGTTCTCCTCTAACAGCCTGTTGCAGCCAGTGCAGTTTGTGTATGTTCAGATATAAAAAAATTCTCTTGGGGAGGATGAACTTGATTCTCACTGATCCCTGATTTTTCCTCCAGACTGTGTTCAGCTACATGACACACTTTACCATCTTTGTTTTAATTAGTATATTTCCTATGTTCCTAAGACCAGGATATCCAACCTGAACCTTCATAGTTATACTTCTTAATTACCTTGTTACCCAAAATAATAAAAGTATAATAGAATTGGAGGCACTTATGCGACCCCCTGTCATCTTTTATGGATCTGCTCTGGATTTTAAGATGCTCATTCCTGGCTGTGGCTCCTCTCAATTTTATTTATGCCACTGGATGCTGCTATCTCTACGCTCCGTGGCGGGAGGCACTTTTGCAGCTTTAGCCATAACTGGTGTGCTAACATAGGAGACACGTTATCTGGGGTGATAAGTAGCCATTTGTTGCTAGCTTGGAATAGCTTAGGTGTGGAAATGTGCTTTTGAACCAAGAGGAGGTGTTTGAATGACGTGATGTTGTGTCAGGGCTTCATAAAGTGGAGCAATTCTGATTCTCATATGGATTCTCTGTACAGTTGTGAGGTCTGTATTGTCTTGAGGCCTCGGCCTTGAATTGTGAAGCACCTGGAGATAGTTGTCGATTATGATTGGTGCTATACAAATAAAATTGAATTGAATTCTCTGGATTGTTGAGTTGTCCCCTGAATTCTGGAGGGGGCAGATGCTATAATTACAGTGCAACAAATGCTATTAAAAATATCTCAGATTGTCTTGTGTAAATGTAGATCTTCATTTGGTTGTACATTACAGTACCCTAAATTATTTACATACAAAAGAAAAAAAGCAAAGTAATTATAATTATGCGGGAGCTCAAATCAGCCCTTTTTGTGTGCAGTCAAACTGAAGACCACTGCAGCTGGTTGAGCACGATATTCATTAAAATGAATATAATTAAAATGAATATCATGCACTTTTTTCCACATGTGACATCTGAAGTACATGCCATTATTTTACACACAGGTTTGTCTGGTTAGACATCTAGAGAATGACAGTTTGGTGCTAGGCAAAGAAAACAAAAATAAACATCATGAAATGGACTGATGTTTTAATGGTGCGTCCTGTTTACTTTGGAATTTGGAGGTCAGAAATGGAAGTGATGTCAAGTCTGCGTTGCCTTCCTGCAGCCAAGTCAAGAAAAAATAAACTTGGAGCAAAGCACTCATTCAGTATTCAGTCTGTAGATAACTTCAAAACAAACATGTACTCCATGTAATGACATCACTACTTGGTATTTTGCCCATGGAAACAGTGCCCAGGGATAGAAATACTGTATGTGTATAAACTGCTGTAATGTGAAACAAATACAGAAAATAACAGTCAGTGTTCATTCAGTGGTGAGGGTAGCAGCCATACTGAATTGGCTGCTAAGTTGGTGGGGTTACTCTGACTTTCAGTTAGAATTTCTCCCTCAGAGTGCATATTAGTTGAAAATTTTGACTAGTAATTTAGAATTTATCATTTCTGGTCAGGAATGAGAAATTCTGAAGTCAAGTGGAACCAACCATAACCCCCTAAACTTTACCGTTCCACCTCCTACTAGGTACTAGGCTTTTGCTACTTAAAGGTCCAGTCAATGATGCTGGCAAACTAGCTGGTAGCCGACCATTTGTGGCGGACTGATATAAGTGATTAAACAAGCAACCTGCCAGTCAACACGGCTTACAACCTAACAGTTGTCAAGCTACTATGTCTATTCTTTTTGTATCTGTACCAGATGTTGAAGGAATCTGAAATGCAGGCTGACTCTCCCCTGTCATTCTGTGGTTAGATAAGCTAGAGTTGCTAACCCCACAGTAGCTACTGTACCACTGTGACTGTTTTCAACTCTGTAAGTGAGTGAATGAGCTCATGCACCTATAAAGTTGTAAGCTGTGTTGATTGGCAGATCACTTGTCCACAAATTGTGACAAACCATGGACTACTAGTTTGCCGACATCATCGACTGGACCCCGAATAACATGCCGCTGTATGTGTTGTCCCTGTTCGAAGGCTGTGGACTTGTACAGGCCTTAATCTGATACCCTGCATATGAAAAACTGACACTATAGGGGTACCCCTGGTGTTGAAAACGGACTACAAGGTCTCATGACCCTGCAGCAGTATATGACGACTTGGAAGTGAGAATAGTTCAAATACAGCATGCTATCATAATTCTAATGCTTTGAGTATTTCCACAATTATCTCATTTTATGGATTTCTTCGTTAAACTGTCTTCAATATAAAGCAGCATACATGGTTCATGTACACATTATATTTGTTTTTGTTCATTTTGTCTGTGGGGGAACACATTTCTAAAAAAAAAGAGTTAGTTAGCATTACCACAAATTGCAAAATCAGACACAAAACATGAATTGACAAGAAATACACTATACAGAGAAATGTTTTTGGACATCTGACTGGTAAACATAGAGAAAGATGAAAAGCATCCCTTTCTAGTCTGTTGCAATCTGACCTGTTCATGAGCACTACACTAAGGAACAAAAATTACCAATAATCAGCAAACAAAATAAACATGAAATGAACAATACAATTAACATAATAATAAAAAACATGGAACATATTTATTCATGGTTAATGTATATTGTGGTGAGCTTGAGCTGAATTCAACAATGATGAGCTCAGTGAACTACATTTCAGTGGATATGACATTTTATTTATACATTACAGTCTACGACACTGAACAAGCCTGGGAGGTCACTAGCTGCATAAACCCTCTCACTCATGGTGCTAACACAAACAATAACAATAACAGTAGAGTAACAGCATCACAATGCATGCTGGGAATAATCTGCAAACACTAAGTCCCAACATGCTACAATATGTTATTATTTGTTCCTTTTGTAGATTTGTTAATTCTTATTCATAGTGCTAATGACCAAAATTTGGAAAAGTTAGATACAAGGATACTTATGGACTGCATGTAAAAACAAACCACAATATGAATAACCATTAAAACAATAAAGAAATGTGAACACTATATTAGGTGCCATCTAAACATCTAAACCATATGCATGACCTTTTTGATAATGACATGAAAATCCACAATGATCTGCCATCAAGTTCAAATTTGAATTTCACAATAATTCCTTGTTCTTATAGTTTCCCAACAAAAGGTAAAAACCACGGTTAAATTTGAGACCCTGAACCAAATTAAAGAGGAAGTGGTACCGTTTATATCCCCGTGACACTTCCTGTAGGTGCTTTCATGTTAATAGGCTGTTAACTATCTACTGACCTGTGCTATGGCAATGAAAACCTGCCAGGCATAAGAGCTGCGGTTTTTTCCTGCTGAGACACAGGTCATCAGCCCCACACTTATAATGAGATTTGTTCAAACTATCCATGTCTGTGTCGGTGCATTCTCAGGAAAAACATTGAGCCTCTTCCTGTTTTTCTCCCTTTCTGTCATTCCCTTTTAGGTCTCACCACACCCCCTTATTTATAATTTACCCTCACTCTCCTGTTTCACGACCGTTCACCACCCGACAGTTCAACATCGAAAATCAGTCATGATGGTGTGAAAAATTGATGAGAGAACTGCTTTTAAATGCAAAGCTCCGTAATCATTTATTCAATATCAAACCATCAGTCAGATCTATGTGGAGAGAGCTGTGCTTCTCATCTGCTGGGTGCCACAGCAAAGCCTGTACAATCTCATATTAGCTGATAGATGCTGGGTGTGTATGTACACGCTCATGGGAGCGAATTATTAGGATCTTCTGTCTAAGTCTGGAAGTAGTCATTATTTTCATTATTTACCAAGATGTTTGAATTTATGCTGAACAATATGTCCAGTGGCTACATGCTGTTTCAGAATAGTGTAGTATGTCAGTGGTCTCATAGGAAAGCTAATACTAGCTGCTAGCTTACTGATGCAGTAAAACTTCAGCAAGCGTTGCCAAGCAAAGTCTTATTATGGTGTTGCTAGTGTTAGTGTTAAACACTTGAGTCAAGTTACCATATCGACATGTTAATCAAAGCCCAGGATAGCAATGATTTGTCAGATTATTTGCCATAGTATCTTCATAACGGGGCAAAAAATGAAAGATGGACCACATTATCACTTATTAGAGGGTGCAAATTAAACACTGGAGACCATGATGAGTCATGACAAAAATTTATTCACTTAGTATTTTCAGAGAAAAGTCCAATGTAACTCTACAGGTGCCCCAGAGAATGGTGCTCCAGTGGCCAACGGCGGTATTAAAACTTTAAGTTACTTCCACATTGGCCGCACTGAATAGCCCCCTGCCCACTGATTAGCACACAATGGCAATACATAAAATATTATTGCCCTTACCCTTAATACTATTGAGTGTAAATTCCACAGGCAATATAATGATTTGAAGCCTATTACCCTTTGCCTTAGTGGGTAGCGTTAATTTGTTTGAAATGGATTTTGAAGAAATTTCAGTATGGGTTGCAATGAACCATTAAACAAATATCAGAGGAGCTGCAACTTCAGATTCCAACTTGTAGCATATTTTACTTTCACTGTTGAGTTTAAAAATGTGGTTTGATACCTGTTATTGCCCTTTGCCACGAAGGGGATGTTATTACCAGCTTGTTTTGTTTGTTTGTTTGTTTGGTAGAAACTTGTGCAAAAGATATACATGGATTTTGATGAAATTTCAGGTCAGGTCTGAATTTGGCCAATCAACAAATCATTTGTTTTTGATGAACGGCTGCAAAATCTTTTGGAAACCTTGTCATTGGTTTTTGTTTAAATTGTTTGAATAAGTGCAAATGACTAACCAGCTCCACCTGGTGTTTGTCAAAGGAACTGTGACTTGAGATGACAACATTTCTAAGTACTATCTAATTGTTTTTTTATAGCAAGGCCATTTTTAGATACTTTATCAACATTTTATCATGTTTGTATTTCTGTGTGGGTCTACACGTGTATTAAGAGCAGTTATCCATCTTCACTGCTCTCTGGTATCAACAACCGCCCTCCCACTGTCTGCCTGGCCTCCACATCCCATTGTGGACTTGTAAGGTGAGTGCGGGACCTTGATAATTACCTTGCCGACAGGTGGTCATCTAACACCAAGTTATCCAGTGAGTGTTCCCCTTTTAGGAGCAACACTCTGATAATTTCAGAGCACTAACCTTTCTCACATGGCAAATAAGACGGCTGATGCTCACATACTGTAGCAAAGCCATTTATTCTCTGTGTTGTTTTCTTTGTTAGAAGCTGTTAGTCTCTAATGTCATGAAAAGCTGAGCCAATTAAGAAGGTGGAATGCTTTGAAAAGAAGTGTCACTGTGAATGACCTGCAACGATGCTGCATTTTAAACCAGACTATCAAGACAAGGTAAGGTGACCCAGCAGTTCTGAAGTTACCGACCACTTGGCTTCTTGACTGCCGACTTTGGCCAAATGTAATTCATCTTTAATGTCAAGGATTAAGTAAAAGGAAAAAAAAGGTATTGCTTTAAAAATAGGCGGGAGAGTAGTCAAGGCAGGCAAAAGTAAAAGACAGAAACATGCTTTAAATATGTATGAAAACCTGTTTAATGATGTTTTGGTGTGCTGCGGGTTATACAAGCGTCTTGAAAGGAGAAATAACAATGGTAATAATGATGATAAATTACCTCAGACTGGTCTTTCTATTGAATAAGAAACAATAAGAATTGAAGAAGCCCTTTTATCTTGGCAAATCAAAAGGATGAAGTTTGAAGGAATGCATGTCAGAAGTGTGTTGATTTTAATGTAGTGTTGGAAAAAACGTGGGATATCAGTTCATGTTGTACCCTCATGCTGCTGCAGATTTTTTATTTTTTTGGAACAGTGTGCTTTGTTGCTTATTTTGTAGATTTTTTTTGATAAATTATGGTGTTATTTTGCATATTTTAACTTACTTGACTATTGTGATTATTTTTCTCATTTTGTTACTTGATTTTTTTTGCTAAATATTGGTGTAGTTTTGATAACTTTTTTGACGTACTTTATTTGGTGATGTATTGCAAAAATTTTTTTATTGTCCCTCGTGAGGGTTGTGTCAGGAAGGGCATCCGACGTAAAAAAAACTATGTCAGATCAAACATGCGAATTATTGGTATTTTGCTGTGGCAACCCCTGAGGGGAGCAGCCGAAAGGAGAAGAAGAAGAAGAAATGCTTTGTTGTTTTCATTTCCATTTTCATTATTGATTAATCAGTTGTTTATTTATTTATTTATTTTGATAAATTTTATAGTTGACAAAACATCAGAAATTTGTGCAAAAGTGTCTCTTGAATGTCTTGTTTGGTCCCAACCCAAAAATAATCGGTTCATTGTCACAGAGGAGGAAGCAAAATTCACAGTTAAGATGCTACAATTAGAGAATTTGGACTTAGACAACAATGTGAATGAATGTGATTGCAGATCTATTTCACACTACAAGATAAATCCTTTGAATATTCACAGAGACAGATTTTAGAAAATTGCACATTAGATACATACCAATTACACTTGTACTGTTTGTTATCATTAGTGACATGTAACTGAATATTAGCACACTGTTAAGATGTTACTGCTGTGTTTTCAGTAGTTCTACCACGTCCATCTGTTAGACAGTCATGATAGCTAAGGTGTGTACCCCCATTCTTTAGTCCCTGTACAGTGTGTACTTGCCATTTTGCTCATTCAGTTTTAGACATAAAGCTGGCAGCTTGAGTTCACTTGACTGAGTGGTAACCAGACATCTTGATAGCACTAATCGCTTGAAGGGTGAGCGTATACAACCCCCCCACCCTGTGCACATAAGCTGAAGAAAGTGATATCAGGTTAAGATGAAGACAGGTTTGAGTGAGAGGGAGAAGAGGAGCTGTCATGTCCACGGTTTTTAGGAAACAGTTCTGGAAGCAAGTTGTTTCTAAGGTTATTAAGGTAAGACGGGTTAATACTGGCACATTATTTTATTTATGGTGACATTGTATCAGTTCACTCAAAAGTTGCTGAAAACCTACTGTGCTCACTCTGCCAGAGTGTTTTTTCTGTTCTCTGGAGGTTATTTAAAAGAACTAAATTAACCCCAGTGGGTTTTTTAGGTTTGGGAAGGGACTGGAACGATGTTGATTGCTTTTTAAAAGGTTGCATGTTTTCTTTCACAGCTGCTGAGACTTTAATTCCAAAAGGCAGTTTGTTTATTAAAGGGCTTGTCAGTCTCGTGGTACTTTCTCAAAAAGAGACTTTGTTTGCATCTCAAAGTTATTAATGTTGTAGCTTTGAGTCTGGCTTTTGCAAACGGTGTCTTTGTGTTGGACCTGTCACTGTGATTAGAGTATTCCATGTGTTTGCATACTGCATTCAGCCGGTTTGAATAGTCTGCACTGTGTCGTGTTGTTTACTGCTGGGTTGAAGAGTTGATTGTTCACAGAATTTGGCATAAAGAGAAGGAGAAGGTGTGGAACTGACAATCACACAACAACCACTGGCTTGTTGTGCATTTTATATGATCAAAATAATCAGATTAGTTTATAAAAATGAGCAAAATAACAAAAAAATTTAAAAAGAAAATCAACAAAATTAACAAAAAAAAAGAGAAAAAATATCCCAATAATCAACTAAGTTAAAAAAACAAGCAAAAATCAACAATAGCTACAAAATGAGCAAAAATTATCAAAATTATTGAGTACTGAGTACTGTTTATGTTTACTCTGCCCCTATGTGGTTTTAGGTTTAGGTTTCTGCCTGATTTAATTTAATTTTTCCCTATTTTTTCCAGATACTTCCAAAAGACACTTGGTTATTGAATGTGTCAAATGTCAATCAGCTAAGTGTAGTTTTTATATTTAAGATTCCAGTTTTAGCCAGTTATATAAACAGGGTTCCCGCATGTCTTCGATGACCTGGAAAATGACCAACCAATTTTCCAGTCATGGGAAACATGAAAAATTAGACAAAACACCTTAAATGTCCTGGAAATGCTTAAGTTGTCCTGGAAATTCACTGTTGCTCATTTTGTTGATTTTTTTTTTTGGTTCAATTCAATTCAATTCAATTTTATTTGTATGGCGCCAATCATCATCGCCGATTATCTCTAAGCACTTCACAATTCGAGGCCGAGACCTCATGACTATACAGAGAGTAAACCCAACAGAACCACCGAGAGCAAGCCAAA
>JAQQAE010019411.1:0-10940 GCA_029823295.1 Pseudamia nigra | reverse complement strand
TTAAGATCCAACAGTGCAAAATGTACATTCTTGCAATTTTTCAACTGGTCTTAAAATTTTGATCAGGAGTGTATTTGGGTAGGTAATTTGAATTTCCCATGGGGGATAAATAAAGTATTTATCTATTAGTAGGTACTTTAACACATAATCAGGAAAATTTCCTGAAAAATTTCAATTAAATTTGGTAAAAAATGTGTCTGGTAACCCGGATTCCCAAAAATTACATAATCGTTTCATGCCATATGCAAAGTTGCAAAACATGCAGTTCCTAATTAAAATGAGCCAGTCCATATAGCCATGCATATTCAGAGACTTATACCTCCATTTTTTTAGATTCATAAGTGATTAACATAAGTCTGTCTCATAACTCACTCTTCATCTACCAATAAAATAATTTTCCATAAAAATTTGAAAAACATCCACATCAGAACCTGACAGCCTGCACTCAGCCTGTTTGTTTACATGGTGACAGATGCAGGTGTCCAGTTGGGTATGCTGGATGTCTGCTGTTAGAGCTGAACAATGGCTGTCCTCACGAGTGTCTCTTGCAGGAGTGGTCTATGATGGTTATGACGGTATCCGTGGCAACGATAGTAAATGGGCATGTTTACATTTAAAGAGCACGTTCAAAACATGGCTGAATGTGTTGATCTGTGAGGTAGTTTGAGTTGAAACTTAATTTATACTGGGGCCTTGCACAACTTACACTAACAGGTACAGTGTGTCTCTGTTGATGGAGTGATTCTAATTAAATACATTTTGTAAAACTGCTGCATAATTACCTGACAAACGTGCAACAAGCCTTCAAACCACTTTTGCTTCCGGCAACTGAAGCAATTAATCACATTGCTAGAGGTGTTTATTACAACTAAAATTAAACATGATGCGATTAACAAAAGGCGTTGCATATGAAAGTAAATGTCTGTTGTATAGAGGATGAATACATTTATCTGTGGCAACTTCTAAAAGCTGAGTGACTCCTCTACTTGAACATTCAGCGGCCTGATCTATAATGACAGCAGTGAAAGAGCCATAGTTTTCAAAAATACAAAGATTTGTTTGTGTTATTATGTCGCCATCTCAACCTCACACCTACCAACAGAATAGCTCTGCATGGATTCACTTCTTTGAGATTTGATGTAATACAATGCTACTGTTTATCTGAATGAGCTTTAATAATGACACAGAGATGAACGCCCCAAAATGTGGAAATGAAATCAGACGTCTATTCTTGAACTACAATGCCCTGATGGGGAAAGACAAAGGGGGAGGGGGTTGACGGAAAAGAGTGCACAGGTAAATTAGATTGAAGGGGAGAGATGAGGCCAGGCAGCAGAATGTGGAAGAAATAGAAATAAATCAAAAGTGTGAAAAAGAAATTATATACTGAGGTAAGATGGAAAAGGAGAGAAGCGCGGGGAGGCAGTGGGAGGGCGGGCGGTGAGCAAGCTCTGAAGAGGAAATCAGCTGCTTTCTAATGGGCGCTGATTACATCTCCTCCTAAATGTCAAGTACATTTCCATTTAAAGTGCCTTGGTGCTTAAAAAGGCATGAAGAGTGACACACCCAGACCACACAAGCTTACACACATGTGGGCTGATGTGTACAGTCAGAGTCCATGTGCAAAAAATATTTAAGCAAGAGACTCAAAACTACACACAGCTGACTGAATATCTGAATACAGACTGCAAGAAGGTACTATATGTGTGCACACATAATTTCTTCAAACTTCCCTCTTTGTACCATGAATCATACCAAAATGACACAGTAGCCAGAGTACACTTTAGTCTCATCAATAAAATCCACACACCGCACACACTTCTTTATCCTTCATTTCAGCCCACCCTCAAATCTGCTCTGAGCCAATGAGGCGTGTCCTCCCACCGGGGTTCAGTAATGACTGCCAATCAGGATCACCAGAGCTGTGCCCAACAGCGAAAACCAGAAAGATAGATGAGTGGCCCCGAGGCCCTGCTGCAGTGGAGCGAACAGAGCTTAGGGATAGATTCAATATGTCACACTAACACACATGTTCTGACACTCCCACGCGCATGGGAAAAGGCTGCTGTTTGAGCTTGCAAACATACAAGAACAGCACAGTAGTGTTTGGTGTCATTTTCTTACTCACATATGCAAATTCAGATCTGTTTTCATTATATTGTGGCAGTAGTGACAAAACACAAGGCATAATGTTAGTAAAACTTATTAACATTTAGAAATACTGCACATCTCACTGATACATAATTAAACATGCCTTTCTCAAGTTATTTTCAGAGACGTACCCATCGACATACATAAACTATAAGATGAAAAAATCAACACATCAAGGTTTATGTTCACATCTACAAATATGTGCATTAATATTGAAGACATCCAAACCGTGAAAAAACACATATGGAATTATGTAGTAAACAAAAATTGTTAAACACCCCAGAACATATTTTATATTTAAGATTGGCCAAAGTAAGTCACCATTAAATGCTCTAATGAAAGCGGCTCTCATGATGACCGTTCCAGGAAAGAAAGACCAAGATCTAACTCTGCTTCAGAGAATAAGTTAGTTAGAATTACCACACAGAAGAATGTTGAACAACTTTTCTATAATTTCTCCTCTTGGAGCGACTCTTTGTGTAAGAAGTTTTAGGGATATGGACCCAGGTGTTCCACTTTGTGGGGTGTCACAGCCAGACTTTGGGGACACACACAGATTTAAGTCAGATTCAGGCTATTTTTTTACATTGTCAGGAAACAAAGCAGCAAGCAATGTGACAAACAGACAGAACGTTAGACAGACCGAGAGTGTGTCCTTTTCGTTTCCTCTATGGAGATGAACTGGTTTATTATATGCTCTCCTGGGCTCTCCTCCGCAGGTGTGTTCAAGAGGAGGTAGTCTACTTCATTAGGAAAACGTGTGCATTCTGAACTTAATTTCAGTAAAAGTAACATCAGCAAAATGTATCAACAGTGTGCAGTAAAATGGTTCCTGTCAGTGTTTTACTAAATGATGCATTAATGAGGATGTGGTATTTTACTACTGCAGATGTTTAGAATTTAACTTAGGATTGTGACCCAAAAGCAATAATATATTGAATCATATATTTTGGATTATTTTGTGTACTATTTTTGGTTATTGTATTCACTGTTGTTTGTGTTATTTTTTATTTTGTTTGTCTCTTGATGATTCATTGTTTATTTTGTAGATTTGATTCATTTTCTGTTTTGCATTTTGGTTGCTTTGTCCAATTTGATACAATGCTGTGAAAGTCAGTATACTGTTTATTAACAAACACTGTACATTGTTTTTGTATATGACTTTTACATGGCTAGTTTACCTATTCCAGGTAGTACATTAGTGAGTTACTGTTGCAATAAATAAAGGACTTTTCAGAAGCTCAGAAAAACGTTGCTTTATATATGTTGGTGACAATGCAATTTGCAGCTAATGCAAGAAGATTTTTAAAGAGTTTGTCTTAAGAAGCAGGGAATTTCAATTTCTCAAAGGATAAATAATAATATAATATTACAATAATATAATATTCATCCTCACAAAATGTCTGGAATTGTAGTTTTTAGTGCATAGGAAGAAGGAAAAAAATGCAATCTGGAAAGTAAATAAAACTAACAGAAAAATGTAGTGGTGCTGAATGTTGTAACAATATATGTGATGTATAATAGAACTACAGAAAATGGAAAATCTCAAGTACAATAACACTATTGACTGAATTAAAATATGGACATTGTCGTTTAGTAAAGATGCTGAATGTGTTCCGACCATTGGCTGACTACAAAGGCAGTAACTCAGCTAACTAGGAAGAATATGTTTGTAGGCATATTACAAGTAATGCATTCATCATGTAACCACAGATTTGACCTTTGACCTCAAAAAGTGGAGATACTGCACTGTGATTCAATCTATAAAATCTCAATAACTTTGAATGTGTCTCCAAGTGCAGTCACCAAAATCAAATGTCATGACATCTGTCCCAGGAAAGAAAAACCAGCAGCTACCTCTGCTGCAAAGGATAAGTTTATTATAATTACCAGCCTCAGAAAGTGACAGTTTACATCATCACCTCAGATAATGTTTGATGATTTTGAAAACTGCAATTGTGGACACATTCTTAAGATTTTTCAGACTGACTGACCTCCATCTCTTAAAGTAATGATGGACTGTCTTTTCTTTTTTCTTAACTGAATGCTCTTCTCCATCGTATGGATTTTCAAAGTTACTGAGTTTTGACACTAAATTAACTCTAGAAAGGAACACAATGGCACCATACCATTTTAACAGACATCATATGACTCAAAATGAGAATTATTTCGTTTTTGACCTGGTGCTCAGTTACTGCTCAGACTGATGTAAAATATGAGTCGGAAAAGTCTTTCAAATCATTTGCTTTTTTTACAGTAGAATTACTAACCCAATGTCTGAGGTCAGTAGGTCAAATTTATCGTACAAAACCCGAAAACTTTCAAATAGTTAATGTATCCATCGCTCGCAGCTACAGTGAAAAGTAAAGTGAGACTGGATAAGACAGGTGGGGAGCAATGGAAGTGTCAGAGGTAAGTGGGTGTATGTAAAAGAAAGAAAAAAGAAGGGAAAAAAAAGAGTATAATTATGTGAAGATAATGTGCTTGAAAAAGAGAGAAGAATGTGAAAGTGGTTCAGCCCAGTGTATAAAACAACTCTGTGTATAAATATCTCTCCAAGTTGGCAGCCTGCACAACTTTTTTAATTAATCAAAAGATCACACTTATACACCCACATGCAACAACAGAGGTATGAAACATGCACATATTTGTCATGGATAAGTGACAGCAGAACCTTCAAGGCTGTACATTTAAGAATCCACCCTGCAGAATATGAGAAACTATTTAGGAAACATGTACAGAGGATGTAAGTGTCTTTTCTGGCTCAGCCGACAACATGAGGTAACCATCTCCTTTGTGATCTACGAGGAACCAAATGCGTCTAATGAATTGAGCAGGTGTTTACTTTTATTACATTTTTATGGTTATGCTGTGTTAAATTTAGCTCATTTTGTTCATGATATAAATTTGGTTCATTTCATATTGTTCATTTTCTTTGGATTATTCTGCTCATTTTCATTCTTTTTGTTAATGGTTTTGGTCATTCTTTTCATCTCGTGTAATATTTAGTTTATATTGGTGATCATTTCATTCCTTCATTGGTTTATTTTGTAGATCATATATATTATTTCTGCTCATTTTGATTTAGGGCGTGATGTTGCACTCCTAAGTCATAATGAGCAAAATAAGTCCAGTCTTCATTATTATACATCTTATTATCTTTTAGATTTAAACAGTGAAATACAAAAACATGGAATGTCATGTTTCTGTATTTTGAGGGTAAAAACTTTAAATATTAGGGGAGTTTATAATAAGTCTTTGGCCCTGTTTTGCTTATTTTGTGTAATGTTTTGCTCAGTTTTGTTCATTTTTGTTCTTTTAATAGCCTTATGTAGAAAAAAACAAAGTGACGCATTAATGATTCACCACAACAAAAAGAAATGCAGTGTTCGACACTCACAATGTTCAGAAGCACACAGAAATGCCTGAATACCATTATTCAAACAAAACGTAACCCTTTGGTTACAGTAAAGAGTTCAGCGGTGCCCGTCACTGATTGAAACTGCATCGCTCTTCCCACTGTATCTACATGAAGCCTTTCTGTCTCTTCTGCCCTTGTCAGCACTTGTTAACCTCCATATTGATTCTCCTGCACTAATGTACATCTCCTTTAATTAAAGACGCCGCCTAATCTGGCTTCCAACCAAACTGTGTTTGCGAGCATGTAGCTGTCATCTCAAGATGATTGGGGCTAAATATAGTGTTTTACATTTACATTTATTGACAAGGTGAGTTATAGGGTCAGCAGAGGAGTGATACAACTCACCTCTGGTGAGTAGCAGCAAAGACATTCTGCATCTTTCACTTTGTGTCCTGTGTCCAGGTTATGAAAATGACCAGGGCCTATTCAAGGTGGACAAACGCAATCACAATTTACATCACACATTAAGGGGAATGCCTCCAAAAATATGGACAGTGCAAATTCATACCAGTGTTTAGATTTAAATGCTGTCCTAGGCAGGGGTTGTACTACATGATTGGTCTGGTTTCATCCCCGTGTATTTTTATTTGTTCTTAGACAAAGAAGACTCTGGATTTTATTTAAAGGTTTCAAACTGTGAAAAATGCATCTTTACTGCTGTGGTTTATATAAAGTATATGTGTTCAAATAAAACGTGTGAAAATCTGTGCTTTACAGAAGTCTAGGAAATGCATGGAAGTGGTACAGATGTCAATGTAGGTGTTAATTCTTAAAGAACAAGGTAAGAATTTTTGGGGTGCCTGGCTCTCCCATATTTATTTTGCTTTTTAAACCTATTCTAGCAGTTAGCATCATAACGTTGAATAGTTAAAGTGCCAATTTAACATTTGCTTTGTTGAAAAAGAAGAATTTGTTGATGATTTTGCAAACAAATAATACATGTGAACGCTTTTTGAATTCTTTGAGGTTTAAGGAGTGGGATCTTTACAGGCTGGTAAATACCACATCTGGATGGATATTACTACATTTCTGGTGCTTTTGTATATATTTATGTATAGTATTTGTTAATGTTACTGCATTTTGAAAAAGGTGCAAAACCGGTTCTTGATTCACCTCCACATTGGCTGCCTCACTGCACTTGTCTGACAATGGAAACCATGTCACCCCTCAGGCCACATCACTAATATTTGAAAACACTTGGATGCTGTAATTGACCAGCTGTGTATTTTGTTTTGTCAGTTTAGTCCAGTAATGAGAATCACTGCAGAACTATAAAATATTTCTAATTCATTTAAATGTCTTGAATTTACAGTATGTGCTGATGCAGCAGAGGCGCTAAAAGAGTAATGACAATAATTTGCAAGGTTTTCTGAACAGTTAACATGTATTTTTAAATAATGTTTCTCATAAAAAATGAATAGTGAATTCAGGCAGATTTGGGCCAAAAAATTATACATTTGTGCAGCATATGCTCCAATAATTATCTTGTGGAGACAGTTATTTCCTGGAAACAAACTGCAGCTTTAGCATCTGCCTGTTGTTTGCATGTGCTTCATGTTTCCATCCCACTGGAAGCAAAAGGGGGGAAAAAAATGATCAACTTACCTGTTTTACAATTATCAGGAGATCTCTTCGGGACAGCTTGAAGGTTTGCAAAGCTAATTAGATTTAATAACGGCTCGGTGGCACAGACAGTGCTTTAGTAAATGAACTAATAAAAATGCTGTTTAGATGCTGGGGCACAGAGACAATGAAAATAGCCATCAAGAGGGGACAGTGTAAGGACGCAATACAGTACATCTTCATCCCACACAAGACATCTGTAAGCGACGGCGCTCTGTGCTGTGTGAGAGATGAGAGCGGAGCACAAAAAAGGGCCCATTTGAGCATCGATCACTTTTATGCCTCTGGTCTGTTTGCATATTTTAGACCTATAAACAACATGAATGATGTGCCGTGTAATGCACCATAATCGAGATTTATTCAATCTGGGGTGGAGGGTTAGGGGAGGAGATGTTCACAAATCCAGAATCAGGAAGGGCTGTCGTGGCTGTGTGTACGTGTGTGTGCACTGTGATTTATTTGATTTAATTAGATCGCCGATGTAAAACAGCTCGCAGGGAAAAAAAAAAGGTAAAGACGAGAGTCGAGGGACGCATAAATAACGCCAAGCTTTTTCCCCTTTCCTCTCTGCCTTCCCTACCAGCTCTGCTTTAATGTTGGATCCTTTTTCTGCCACTAAACAGTACAATCTCTCCTTTTTCCACATTTCATCTGTTGTCTTCTTTCAACATTTTCCTGTATGTCTTTGCATGTCTTCCCCCTCTCTCCTCCTGCTGTGCCTCCCTCCATCTCAGCTCCCAGCTGAATAATGATAGGGGGTAAACACCTCATTAGGCTAAAAGGCCCACAGGAACAATCAGAGACAAGGTATTCCATCGAACCTGTTACTCTGGACACTCACAAAGACATTTTGAACACAGCGAGACAAGCCAGAAAGGGAACACAGCCGGCAGGGAGGGGTGAGGCAGCTCATTCAAACCAAGGGTTATTTCAAATCAGGTAAGATGCTTTATACATATCGTTCGTGCACCTTCTGTCAGAGCTCAGACATCTCGTTGCTGTGTCTGTTTTCCTTTTTCTTTTTAAGCACTTGACAGCTACAGTTATAAAAAGCTGATTTATGGCTAGTGAAAAGGAGCATAAATCTGCTCTTTCCAGTGGGAACAGATGGTAAAGGTGGTTTATCTGACATTGAGCTGCCGTCATCACCTCGTCACAGCTACTCGTTTGCAGCTCTCTCCAGTGACTTGGATGTTATGTCGGCATGGGGGGACATTTCTAGTTGGTGTCTCTGGATTGTCCTGGAAATTGTGAGTATTGAACAGTTCCCTTTCTGTGTTCAGGTGAATTGTTAATCCATGAATTTGTGCTTTTTTTTAAACCTTTTTTTTGCCTTTTTAAGTTTATAAAAGCAACAAAACATAATCAGGAAATTGGGAAAAATTAGCAAAACTGAGCAGAAATTCCTAAGACATAATATCTAAATTTGTTGCTGTAGATCAGTCCACACTCCATCCACATCTAATAACATTCTACAAAGAGTACACTGTATGTAAAAATGAAGATTGAACTTAAAATGTAAGAAAATATGAATGGACAACACAGGTAGGTACAAAATAATCAAAAAGTGATCAAAATAGTCCACAAAACAAACCGAAATGAACAAAATAACTGAACCAAAATGAAGGAAAAATGGACAAAATTATCCCCAAGTAATCAAGACAGCGAAGAAAATTGTTTTTTGAAAAGCAACCAAAAAAAGCTCAACAAACTCATTCAGTCATAAACTGCACACATTCTGTGTGTATTTTTTAGAATACTTCACTTACCGTAAATATAGCAAAGTCCTTCCTTTCAAAAATCAGACTGTGCTGGGCAGAGAGGCTGACCTTTCAAGGGTTTTCAAAGACCACAGCATCTGAAAAAATGCTCCCTTAGTGTTTTGTGATTCCAGTATGACAAACTAGTCTCGCAGAATTGTTAAAAGCCTTTTCTAATCAGTCAAATCATTTTCTTGCTAAATTATTGATTGTCTTCATGTAGAACCATGTGATATGTAGGTTAATGTGCAGTGACATGGTCATTGCAATAAACTGAGCCCCATTCAGCGTGATTAAGACTCCTCCACTTTGAGTCCAGCATCAACCTGTTAGGGTTTATTCACTTAATTCAAATGTGCCTCAAACTGTTTGTCGTCACTGGTTTGTGGCCTCGAGTCATGTCCTGTCCACAACATCGGATTAGTTACACGTACCGTATGAATACTAAAATGAGAAAATAACTTAAAATCTGCAACTTAAAATACACAGCACATTTCATCTGCTGGATCTCTGATGTTCAAGATGTCCAGATATTGATCCAGATCCATATTCTCAACATTGAGAGATAAAGCGGTTTTCGGCATTTTCGTAGAAATTAAGTCTTAAAAAATAACAAAAGTAAATAATGTAAAAACATCGCACACAACCAGTATCACAGTATGTTTCAACATGATCCAGATCTGAGCACATACTGTATTATAATTTCTAAATCCATTATGTATATTTTTATGGCCATTTCTGACATGTATATTTCATTTATAGCGTAATAATTCAGTGTTTAAACAGTTTCAACTTTCATCATTTGATGGAACAGTATGCACTTCAACAAATCTTTGAGTTGCAAAATAGTTTTAATACTTAAAATTTTGTGATCAAAACTTCACATTTACCCTCAGTGTCAGTGTTTGTCAAAAATCCTACTTAAGAGCTAGTAATTGGTACTTAGAAATCTAAACTATTAATAACATATCACTCCATTTTTGGCCCAATTTGGAAAGAGCTCTCCTCAATTAATAAAAGTAGCTGTAGAAATCCATGCATGGTTGCCTTTATGATAATTCCCAACATGTGGGATTTGGTCATACCTGACTGATTATTGTGAGTAGGACCGTATTTTTCAGACCATAAGGCGCACCGGATTATAAGGCGCATTAAATGAAACAAAACGGAAGCACCAAGAAGGACCCCTCAAAAGGCGTTGATCTGCATGTCATGTGCTACCGCTGTTGCTTTGAGTCGAATAGAGACAGTGGAGACGCTTCTACCTACGGTTCTCTATTCAATAACCCACTGTTCAATTTTGTCCTCCAACAGTGGCCATCTCGCTTTGTTCCCTCGGAAACTCAGTTTGGTCTTCTTTACCTCGCGCAGGGTGTCTTCCTGCTTCCTCCACTTCTGTACCTTTGATTCATTAATGTTGAATTTTCTTGCAGCTGCTCTATTTCCGATTTTTACTGCCTGACTGATAACGTTGAGTTTTAAATACACTTCGTAAGCATGTCTCTTAACAGGAGCCATTTTTGATGTACCGGTACATATCGGTATTACTCTGCGAGGCTCCTGACTACGGTGGCCATAATGCGCAATCCATCAAGCAGTGCACCTTGGTTGGAAGTCAGTAAGCAGAATTAATCCAGACATAAGGCGCACCGGATTGTAAAGCGCACTGTTGATTATTGAGAAAATTAAAGGATTTTAAGTGCACCTTATGGTCCAAGACATACGGTACTGTGTCTCAAAACACACTTTGGGGAAAGAACTCACAATGTCATTGTGCAACAAATCCCACATGACTACTCCTCTGTCATACACGTCCAGCCCTATTAAAAGACACCACAGTTTTGGAGAAAATGACATCTGTATTGCCACTTTTCCATTAGTACCTACTCGGCTCGACTTGGCTCGACTCAGCTCGCTTTGGGAGTGTTTCCATTAGTAACTGGTTCCTAGTACCAGGTCCTTTTTTAGTACCTGCTGTGCCCGGG
>JAQQAE010019410.1:0-10940 GCA_029823295.1 Pseudamia nigra | reverse complement strand
TTTTCTCCACTTGATGATGACTGTCTTCACTGTGTTCCATGGTATATTTAATTCATTGGAAATTCTTTTGTACCCTTTACCTGACTGATATCTTTGAACAATGAGATCCCTTTGATGATTTGGAAGCTCCCTGTGGACCATGGCTTGTGCTGGAAGATGTGGCTACAAAAATGTCAAGGAAAAGTCTACAACAGCAGCTGAACTTCATTTGGGGTTAATCAAAGGCACTTTAAATGGTGACAGGTGTGTGCTGACTCCAATTTAACACGAGTTTGAATGTAGCTGGTTAAATCTGATCACAGCCACATCCCCAGTTATCAGAGGGTGTGCACACTTGTGCAACCTCATTATCTTAGTTGTTTATTTCTACTTCACCTCCCTGAAAGATTTCAGTTTGTTTTTCAATTGTGTTGTGGAGGTTATAGGTCACATTAAAGGTGGGGAAAGTTGTGAAGTTATTTATCTTGGTGTCAATTTTTTACATCACAAAAACCTGCCATTTGAACAGGGGTGTGTAGACTTTTTTTATATACACTGTATGTCAGTTTATAATGCATTTTGTGCAGCTTTTGCTTATTTTGTTTCTTATTTTTCCTACTGTTTGCACATCAGACTAAAAATGCCCCCCAACCCCCACCCCTCATGTTTAAGTAAAACCTATGCCCTTGCATCTCCAGAACTGCTACATGCATAAGCACACACACTTGTTACATAAGTGCTCTCAGCTCTGCTTCACTGCATCACTTATTTCAAAGAAAGAAAAACAAAGAAAAGGGGGGAGAGAAGGGGAGAACGGGTTTATTCCCTTCATTCATCTGTCAAATTCTGCTTTTTTTCCCCTTCCTCTTTCTAAAAAGCTGAGGCAGCTTTTGGTGTCAGCATGTTTTCAGAGTGTGTATGTGTGTGTGAGAGCATCAGATGTCCCCTAGACAATAAGACGCCCTTATTTCAAACAGCCAGGAGACAGAGAAATGGAGCAATCAAGGACTTAAATAAGTCGACTCTGTATTTCTATCCTCTCTTGATTTACATTGGACTCAAGTCTGGTTTAAAGTTTCACTTAATCCAACCAAAAAAGGACAGAGACTGCTGTTGATGTAACTTTTAAATCCCAGCACAATTTCTCTAATGCAGGTAAACGAAAGGACAAGCACGAATTCAACTCTCTTCTTCGAGTAAAGGTAAAAGAGCACAATCTTTGAAATGTAAAAAGTAGCTGTTTTATGCCATTTCTCTCTTGTTTCATCTCTTGCGCCCTCTGTGGCGCAATCAGTTAGCACATTGGGCTGTTAACCAAAAGGTTGGTGGTTCGAGCCCACCCAGGGACGACAGTCTTTCCCTTGTTGTGAGGGTTATGTCAGGAAGGGCATCCGACATAAAAACCTATGCCAGATCAAACAAGCGAATCGTTGGTATTTCGCTGTGGCGACCCCTGAGGGGAGCAGCCGAAAGGACAACTCTCTCTTGTTTCATCTCTTACAGCCATGTCTCAAAAAAGTTGAGTCACTTTTGTGTAATGTAAAGAGAAACAGGGCAGCACAAAGACAACATGTCATGTGCCAAACCGGAGAATTTTAGTGTTTTTTGAAACCAACATGCTCATTTTGAATCTGATGCCAGCGACATGTTTCAAAGAAGTTGAGCCAGTGTCATGTTCACCACTCTGTTGCATCACCTCCGAGTCTGGCTATCATCGTTGACAGCACACTCTCTGTCTCACATTACCTAGTCAGCATACTTTCACCTCGACAATATCGACCGCCTCCGCCCCGCCCCGCCCTCACACCTCTCACCACTTCCATACTGCAACTCCTTTCTGTTTGACCTGCCTCAAAAAACCCTCCATCAGCTTCAGCTCGTGCAGAACTCAGCAGCCCGTATCATCACAAGCACCCCCTTTACACATCACATCACACCCATCACGCTTCAAACCCTGTTCAGCATTAATGTTGCCTTCACAAATGTGTAAGTCGCCCATGGCATGTGCACTAATATATACAGTGTCATACCATCACATATGCTGGCTTTTGAACTGAGTGGGATGATCCCTCTCCTCCATAGCTTTGAGGATTTAATTTTACTCTTTATTTATTCATATAGCACTTTTTAAAACGTACGAGTACAAAGTGCTGCACAAGCATAAAATGAAGAAAAGAGAAGCATAAGAAATCATTTCAAGATAAAAACAAGACAACATTTCCCAGTCACACATCAAAATACGAAAAGATATTCATGCAGCAAGCAGACAGACACACACAGAGACAGAAACACACACTGCTTAATGTGGAGATAAAAATGGCTTGTTGGTAGAAGAGGATTTTCAAAAGTTTTCAGTGCATCTGAGAGTTTGAGGCATATGATTCTGGAGGGTTGGAGTCTATCTTATATGAGCCTTGACACATTTCTACGTCAGACTTGCAGTATATAGTGATTCCTCTTTGCATGATGGAGGTATAACGGTCACTTGTGGATGCTCAAATGAACTGTGTTCACAGACAATGTTCTTTTGAAGTGTTCCTGAGCTAAGGCAGTGATGTCCACTGCAGAATCATGTCTATTTTTGACGTGGTGTCATTGGCGTTCTCAAAGATCACACTCATCCAGTATTGGTTTTCACCCTTCTCCTGTGTGCAGAGAGTTCTTCAGATTCTTTCAATGGTAGGATATGAACTCAGCACATTCTTTGCAGTTGTACTGAGAAACATTCTTCTTAAATTGCTGCACTATTTGCCAGCAGTCTTTCTCAGAGTGGTGAGCTCCCAACGTCTTCGCTTCAGTAAACACTCAGCTTTTCTGAGATGCTCTTTTTATACGTAAGTCATGTTGCAAACCTCGTGTCAGTTAACCTGATTAATCATGAAATGTTAGTTCAATATGGCCTTTCAACATTTTACAAATCACTCCCTTATGTTTTTATTTACGTATATAGCAACTCAGCTTTTTTGGAAGCAGGGCTGCATGATGATATGTTTTTAAAAACATAGATTTTACTTGAATTTCAATTGTAAAATTAAATGAAAATTTAAAAAAATTACTGAGCACGAAGTCACAAAATCAGAGACAAGTGTGTTGTAGTTTTCTTCCTTCATTTTCATCTTGTTGCATCTTTTCCATTTGCACCATGTGCTTTGGGATCATTCTGTTTAAATACACAAACCTGTGTTAGAAATAGTTTGGACAGATGAATATACAAAGTAGCGATATTAAAGTTTCCCCCCTCTTGCATTTCATATTTTTAAACCTAGTGTATTTCAGGTTTTGTCCGGTCAGCTTCATTTGATTTGAAAAGACATATAAAAGTCACAAGGCAACAGTAAAGACTCGCACTACTTCTATTTCTTAATGATGCAGCATTAAAAAAAGAAAGCAAATGTAAATGAAAGTATTTATGGATGTGCATGTTAAATCAGAATCTGTTAAGCATATTTTAGCATGTGACGACACATTTGAATGCCCAAATCAACAACTTTCCTCATGTCAAGTGTGAAGTTAAGATCAGGACTCTGCAAAGGCACTCGTTTTTCATTGCACATTGAACGTCCACGCCGCGTCGCACAGCCTCATCTCACACCAGCGTGACTGTTGATGATAGCGTTTGTCTGAATACAGCCACATTTTTTTATTAACCCTGGGGGAATCATCCTCTTCACACAGACACACACACACTCTGTGATGATGATAAACATGTTGGAAGTGATTTTTCCATCTGCCTTTCATTCCTTCCGCCATCTGCCATCGCCAGCAACTCGGAAAGCCTCCGTTCTGTTTATGTTGGAAGAATAGCGCCCTCCCCCTCCATGGTTTCCCTTCCAGCACAGTCACATTTATTCTCATCTGCAGTGATCTACTCAAAGGGCCACAGGGCCAAAATGAGCCACGGACGCCCATTTACCCAACTTTCAGTGCATTTTACACGCATCATGACATTTTCAGTGCTCATCTGGGTTTAACTACGGTCTGTGGATGTTTTCATTATTAGTTTGTTAGACATTTGCAGGTTAATTCGAAGACCAGTAGAATCTCTTCTTTGTTTTTTTTGTATTTGTGCTGAAGTAGCAAAATTACAGGGAAATATGCAGAATTTGAGCATATACACCTTTCTGCAGCTGTCTCCTCTTGGTCCAAATTGATATGTGAAACCATGCAACAGAGACAGAGACTAGAATATACTGAGAAGAGAGGACCAAGACTTTGAAAGACCAACACCAAAACAAGATGATACAGTATGTAGCCAAAATCAAGACCAGACAGATGAGAAGCAGGGTTTCAATTATTGGCTCTGTCCATCCACGTTCTAACAAAAACAAATGAAAGTGGGATCACCAAACTTGGCTCACAGGTTGAATTTAGGACTAGTAATATGGCTATGTTTTTGGAGACAACTGGTCAAAGTCATAGGGTCATAAAAGTTTAAAATCTCTTTGTTATCAGAGCTAGGACTACCAAATTTGGAAGAGCGCATCGGCATGGGTCCACATCCCTGTTGAATGCAACTCTATTTTTTTTACAACATCTATTAAATGGAGGAGGTGTTTTTTTGACGTTTCCCCACTTTAAATAGAATCATTCATCCATTCATCCATCTTCTACCGCTTGTCCATGGGGTCGGGTCGTGGGGGCAGCAGCTTGAGTAGGGAAGCCCAGACTTCTCTCTCCCTGGCTACATCAGCCAGCTCTTCTAGGGGGACCTGGAGGCGATCCCAGGCCAGCCAAGAGACATAGTCCCTCCAGCATGTCCTGGGCCTTCCCCAGGGCCTCCTCCCAGTGGGGCGTGTGGAGGAAACTCATTTCAGCCGCTTGTATCCTGGATCTTGTTCTTTCGGTCATGAGCCAAAGTTTATGACCATAGGTTAAATCAGTTGTTGGCAAAACATTTTAGACATATAAAAATGGGCTTTTATTCTAATGACAGCACGTAGTGATAATCTGCAGTTTCATTCTGACCTGATCTTGAAATGAACCAAGTGAACACTGCTTTGAAACCACGACATGACCAGTCTTGAGTACCACAAAGAAGAAAGAAGACACGTTTCCAAGCTTCAGACACCCCATTTGCACCTGGTAGTAAGATGTTGCCTGTATTCAGAGATCCAGATAATAAAAGGCGCAAGGTGTAAACGTAACATGATCACATCTGCATAACCACATTCAAAGTTAGTGGGATCACACTGTGTCCAGATGTTAGGTAGTTCTAAATCTAATCTGGACAACAAGACCACATCTGTACCATGATTTACAATCAATCTGTGCTGGTTGACACCATAATGACCCCATTTACACCTGATATTACAATGTGATCTGCTTTCAAAAATGAAAAACATACTTTAATGTAAGGTGTGAACACAACATGATCAGATTGAGATCAGATCTGTCTGACTACAACAGAGATAGTTTGGATCACACCATGTCCAGGTCTTACGTAGGTGGAAACACAGTCTGAACGATGATTTGCCACCAATTTAAATGCTTCTTGCTGATTTTGTTCTGGAGGTTCTGGTGGATAAGGAAAATGCACTTATAAAACTGAATGTAAATACAAACGTGAGCTGCATAAAAATAACGTTTCTGGATAAAGGGCCCAACTGAGTGTTGGGGTCGCAAGCTTACATTGTGATTGATCAGCTGTCAATCAGATCATTACCCTGATCTGAAAATTGTAATCAGTCAAAGTGTGCATCCACAGAAATTTGTAGAATTCTTCTTTCCTCTGACCATTTGAATTACAATATGCCGAAGCGTAATGATGTACTGTAGATGTCACTAAATAATATACATTGAAGCTTCTAGCAGGAATACTGTCTCACAAGTTCATTCATGTTTGCATATTTAAATGATTCTTTTCCACCCATATTTCTGATTGAAGTTGCAACGTTACAGTTCTTGATATCATGATAAGCTGCTTTAAACACAGATTAAAGGTTAAAAAAAAAAAGTGGTGTTTATCTGTTTATCTCTGTCTGTCAGTCAGCTGAGATGAAATCGTGACTTGCAGAGATGCTGTAGGACTCGATTAAATATAGTGTCACCAATATTCTGGTTTTCCTCTAAAGCAATTCCCGTTGATGTGAATTTGACTGACAGCAAGGGGTTCCTAAATATTTCAGTCAGTATTTCACTACTAAATTGGTCTATTAATATTAAACAGGTGAACAAAAGAGTCTTGATTCCCTTTCGCTATCATTATCTGAGAGGAGAGAAACAGTAGAGGGAAAGCAGGGCGTTTACTGTGGATGTGTAAAATCACACTCATCTGAGGGAAGAACAATCGTATGTGATATCTATCTCCAGCGTGAAAATGTCTTCGGGAACGTTCAAAGCCAGGGTTAGGGTTTGTATCGTTAAACAATGGTGCCATCTACTGTCTGTCAACCACAAGAACACATAGATCCACAGGAAACAAACAGCTCTTGTCGCAATGTATTATACAGTGACTGCCGGATTATTTTTTAAATTATTGATGGACAGTCACAGTCCATGCTCACCTTACCTGTACCAATGAAAGGCACTGAATTAGGGAGATGTGCTTTTAATTACTGTGCCCCACATACATGGAACTGACTTCAACAACACAACAAGGTCAGTATTTACTTGCTGATTTTATGGATTTTACAAGCTGTTTTTATTTGACATGGTATTTATTGCTTGGTATTGCTTTGACATGGTATTTATGTTAGGATTCCCCTCTCATTGTGTTTTGCAAGGTCAACTAAAAGAACATTAATAACAGTGATGATGTGACGGTACAGTAGCAAATTAAAATGTTATGCGGATAGGAACATTGTCATATACTGTACATCGTTGTTTTTCTCTGTCGTGTACAAATATAAAAGACTCAAGACTAATACAATTCCCATGTAGAAATGACTGAGAAGGTATGGAAGCAGCAAATGAAGCAAAGTATCATTTGGTCAAATTAATTTCATATGGTAATACTTTCTATACATGCATATAAATATCAGTGGAGATATATTGTACCAACTCTTAACTACGTAGTTAAAGCCTAACATGGAAAAATAAAGATATAAAGGCGTCAGACCAAACATCTACAGCCCGATGACTCTGCCTCCAAATCGTTTAACATTTTTTTCAATGTACCTGATGTGGCCAGTTCATTATGTTTCAGGTCCTTCTGAGTACTGGAACATATCCAAATGCTCTTTAGTACAGACAGTAAGAATAGATCCTGCCTGTATCTTTTTGCCTGGTATATGTTTGAAGATACAGTACTGTACCTTTACCATCCTTGACCTTTACCATCCTTCAACAGTTTTGACTGGACTTGTATGTTGAAAACTTTACGTACAGTATTTGAACACTTGACCAGGGACTGTAATGACACTGTTCTCATATGCTGTAATATGAAGTTGGTCCCCCTTTTTGCAACTATAGCAGCTTCCACTCCCCTTGGAAGGCTTTCTGCAAGAGTTTGAAGTCTGTGTGAGTTTGTGTCCATTTATGAGGTCAGGCACTGACGGACAAGAAGGCCTGGCCCATGATCTCCTTCTCAGTTCATTCCAAAGGTGCTCGGTGGGGTTGGGGTCAGGACTCTGCAGGGCCAGTCAAGTTCTTCCAAACTGAACTCGCCAAACCGTGTCATGTCGGAGGAGAAAAGGGCCTTTTCCAACTGTTGCTGCAAAGCTGGAAACAGCATTAACCACAAGGTCTTGGTTTGCTGAAACATTAACATCACCATTCACTGCACATAAGGGGCTGGGCCCAAACTCTGAACCCAGGATTATCCCTAGGATTATCCCTAGGTGTATCTGTATAGCTTTTTTCTTCATAGAGAGGGTTTTGACAATTTAGCATTATTTTCAGACCCCATGAGAAAATAATTGAAACCAGCCTTTATACAGTATGCCTCCTTTATACGTGACTATATTCACACATCCTGTTAGATGCATTGTCATTGTTTCTTTAGTGATTTCTTCACACTGGACACAAAGAAAATAAAAAAAACATGTTCCAACGCAAAAATGCAAAGGCACAGTAAACTGGTTTTCTATGTAAGCTTTTATGTTTTACGTAACAGCAGCCCTGACTGTCACTGGATTTCCTCAACTTCCAGAAACAGGTTTCTAGTCTTTGCAAGTTCTTCTTTATTCCAGTGTAAAATGAATGGAAAACTGCAGCTGTCAGGAAGGTTGGAAAGCACAGAAAACACCAGAACACTGCTTTGAAAATTAGTATTCAGGTGCTAATTACTGATTATATGTAGTATGAAGAGTCATGGAGTAAAATGGTCCTTAGAAACACAGGCCTGTTTTCAGCTTGATGTTAATTCCTTTTTCCAGCTTTAACAAGAGGATTTTAAAGAGTTGACTTAGCTTTTTAAAAAACACACATTTTGGACTCTCTCAACGATCTAGATTTGATTTAAAATGGGACACTCAGCTGCTTTGTATTTGTTGTTACATTGCCAGAAGTGAGCCTTTAAGGTAAGCTTGCACTAACTTATGGTTCCCAAAGTCACTGTGTACTTTTTATATGATTGTGAACATTTGTTTATGATGACTTTCAGGTAAGTATAAGAGAGTTTCAGGTAAGTATAAGAGAGTTCGAGGAACATTTTGACTTTCTGCTGCCGTGTTTACTGTGAAGCCACAAATTTCCATTTCAAATTCATCCAAAACATCCCAACATGTGGAGAATCTGCACCGCATGTTGCACACAACATTTTTGCCTATGGTTTTTGGTCGGCATGCATGGAATTTGAGAAGTTCTACTGTGTATTCAGACCCATGTGATTTTCTGTTTGTTTGGTGTTTGTCATGGGCCTCATTCATCCTGGTTCAATAAGAGAGCAACAGCAGACACATTAAAGGAACCAGTCCTACCATTGTGAATGTTGGACAGTTAAGATAAGAAGTCGTTAAATCATGTACTATAATAACATTGCATGTGTAAAACACATTATTATTGTTATTATAGCTTCAAGATGGCTCCGCTATCTACAGATGACTATCACATTCTTCTACAGAAAATTGCTGAGCTGGAGTCTAAAATTCACCGTCTGGAGGTTAATGTGGAAGTAAACGGACTGGGTGGGAAGGGCACCACCCTACCACTGGCTCAAATCAGTGGACAGGAGCTGGCTAACACATGGCTAAGTAGCCCAGAAAAAGCTAGCATGAAACAGGTAGGCTCTGTTCCATGTAATAAATGTACAAGTAGCAGTCCTCCTTGGAACCAACTCAGAGCGAAACCAAAGGACAAATTATGTCCCTGGGTAAGGGGAGGATGTTTAACAGGCAGAACGCAACGAGCTGAGATATGCGACGAGACCGGTTGGCCTGCACTCTCTTCCAGGAGAAGGAGAGCCTCCTCAACTCCCATATCTGGAAGGACACAGCCATGGAAACCTGCAAAAGGGAGGATAAGCAACAAACCTCCAAAACAACCAAGTATTGAGCTGCAGAACAGATATTCTCCGCTGATGAAAGACCGCGCTTCTCCGTCAAACCAGCGATCCTCAGACAGCGGGGTAAGGATTGATAGCATGCCAAACAGCAAAAAGCCTTAAGAAAGACTAAGATCTGTGAACTCTGTGAAAGCAGATGTGTTTATCAGTGGACAGACACCACCGGTCAGAAATGCAGATGAGAGATTCAGCACTAAACAAGTGGCTTTCAATGGCATGTGCTACTCATTCTGTGCATGTTATTGAACATTTTCACATCTTTTGGGAGCGCAAACATCTTTTCAAAGCAAATGGACTTTTCCTAAACAAGCCGGGAGTAAAGCTGTTGGCCTCTAACCTATTTTACTTACTACGTCACCCATCAGTCCCTTCTGCCAAGGATTTTAAACAAAAGGAATCAACCATGGAGAAAGACAAAACACTGCAGAATGAAAACCTTGAAGAGGAGCAACATTCACCCCCACCCAAGGAGAGCCCTGAGCCAGAGAGGCATCAGAATCTAGAGGAGGCGGGGTCTCCACAGGCCTCCATCCCCCTCAACCACAGCACCTATGACAATGCACCTGCCTCACCTCCTGAAACCCCAACCAGGTCTCTCTCTGTTCCCTACTCTCCCTTTCTCCTTCCTCACCCCACTTGGCGTTCACTGACCAGATGAAGGAGCTGGTCAGTGTTGGACTTAGATGTACCCCTCATCCCTCTCCCATCTTCTCCCTTATTAGCATCCTGTGACAACCACCACCACTGCCACCACGCCCCAATATTCACCTCAGTGTCCCCCCAAGGAAACATCATGTACCGTCTCCTCAGCCCAACAAAGATGATAAGGCTGCTTGTGTTCAAAATGCTACAAGGACAAACTGATGTGATCTGGGTCCAGGCTGCGAGATTATCGGCAGTCATGAGTCTTCCCAGGCCAAGCCAGGGCCCTGCATGAAAGCAGGCTGTAAAATTCCTGTCTTGATTGGTCAAAGAAAAACAATGGTGAATATGCTGAGAAATAGGAGGCACAAAAGTGGCAGTATAAGATCGTCTAACTTAAAAAGAATTCCCTGTGAATCACAAACTGCCCCAAAAATGATAGAGGACGCTCCTATAACACTAAGTTTGCATTACTGAACGTTTGATCTTTGGCTGGAAAAACCTTTCTAATTAATGATTTTATCACCAAGTACAACCTTGATTTTATGTTTTTAACTGAGACTTAGTTGGATCAAAATAATAACACAGCTGTTCTTGTTGAGTCAACCCCTCCAAACTATAGTTTTATTAGTGAGGCCAGAGTGAATCGGAGAGGAGGTGGAGTGGCAGTTTTATTCAAACACTCTTTCCAATTTAAAAAATTTCCTCTCAGTAATTTTTCTACTTTTGAATATGTTGCTCTTGAGTTTGAAATAAGTTTATTTGGTCACAAAAAAAAATAAGACAATAAAATACAAATACAACAAAAACATTTCATGCTTTGCACAAAAACAAATGTAAACCAAAAAGGTATAGGCTGAAGCCACAGCTTATTTTC
>JAQQAE010019409.1:0-10940 GCA_029823295.1 Pseudamia nigra | reverse complement strand
GGTGAGCTGAACGCATTCTGTACTGTACAGGAGACACAGCACAGAGGAGATTGATTGACAATGGCCTACAGTCCCTTTGCCAATCAGGACGCACAACACAATGCGCGAGTTCTCCTTTAGCCAATCAGGACACAGAACACAATACGCTGTAAAAACAAAAAAAACAAAAAAAAAACATGAAAATTACACTAAAAAATATCTGCAAAACAGCGAGGCCGCAAAAGGTGAACCGCAATATAGTGAGGGACCACCCTACTTTATTGATCCCATGAGGGAAAATTGATATATATAAAATATATAAACGTGTGTGTATACACACACATGTGTTTTGTGATGTAAAAAGGTGACACCAAGATCAATAAACTTTTTCCACTTTTAATGTGACCTATTACCTCTACAACCCAATTGAAAAACAAACTGAAATCTTTCAGGGAGGTGAATTAAAAATACAGTAAATGTCACAAGTGTGCACATCCCCTTACAACTCCGCATGTGGCTGTGTTCGGATTTAACCAGTTACATTCAAACTCATGTTAAATTGGAGTCAGCTCACACCTGTCACCATAGTGCCTTTGATTAACCCCAAATAAAGTTCAGCTGTTGTATTAGGCTTTTCCTGACATTTTTGTATCCACAGCTTCCAGCACAAGCCATGGTCTGCAGAGAGCTTCCAAAGCATCAAAGGGATCTCATTATTTAAAGATATCAGTCAGGTGAAGGGTACAAAAGAATTTACAAGGAATTAAATATACCATGGAACACCGTGAAGACAGTCACCATCAAGTAGAGAAAATATGGCACAACAGTGACATTACCAAGAACAGGACGTCTGTGCAAAATTGATGATAAGACAAGAAGAAAACTGGTCAGGGAGACTTCCAAGAGGCAGACGGCAACATTGAAGGAGCTGCAGAAATTTCTGGCAAGTACTGTCTGTGTAGTACATGTGACAACAATCTCCCGTCTTCTTTATATGTCTGGGTTATGGGGTAGGGTGGCAAGACAGAAGCCTTATCTTTCAAAGAAAAACATCGAAGCCCGGTCAGGGTGGAGGGAATTTTGAACAGTTCCAAATACCAGTCAGTGTTGGCACAAAACCTTCGGGCTTCTGTTAGAAATCGGAAGATGAAGAGGAACTTCATCTTTGAGCACAACAATGACCCAAAGCACACATCCAAATCAACAAAAGAATGGCTTCACCAGAATAAGATTGAAGTTTTGGAATGACCCAGCCAGAGTCCAGACCTGAATCTGATTGAACCTGCCATCTGTGGGGTGATCTGGAGAGGGCTGTGCATAGTAGGTGCCCTCACAATCTGTCAGATTTGGAACGGTTTTGCAAAGAAGAGTGGGCAAATATTGCCACATCAAGATGTGCCACACTGATAGACTCCTACCAAAAATGACTGAGTGCTGTAATAAAAGCCAAAGCTGCTGCAACAAAGTATTAGTTTAAGGGTGTGCATATTTATGCAACCAGGTTATTTTAAATTTTTTATTTTTACACTTTAAAGGTTTCAGTTTGTTTTTCAATTGTGTTGTACAGGTTATAAGTCACATTAAAGCTGTACAAAGTTGTGAATTTATTTATCTTGGTATCACCTTTTTACATCACAAAAACCTAGCATTTGAACAGCCGTCTGTAGACTTTTGAGATCCACTGTATATATAGTAAAAAAAAAAAAAAAACTAACATATAATAATATAATATATAAAAATAGGATGTTAATAATTAGGAAAATAAAACACAGAAGTTACATTTCTTCAAACTTAACATACTAGTAATTATTTTAACCCCATTATTTTTTTAATTTTTATCATACAGCCGGACCAAAAAATGTCACCATCTGGACTTAACTAAGCAAAAAGGTAAGAACATCTCATTGGATAATTACTGCATAGGTGATGATGTTTCAGCGGGAAAAAAGTTATTTAACCCTAACTGATGCAGTGAGTAGCTTCTCATTTCTTAAACAACCATGTCAAAGGCACATCCTGTGGTTGTGGAAAGGATGTTCATCTGTTTCAGAAGGGTCAAATTATTGGCATCAAGCAGATAAAACATCTAAGGAGATTGATGAAACCAGTAAAGTTGGGTTAAAAACTGTCCGACGCATTATTAAAAACTGGAAGGATAGTGGGGAACTATTGTCTTCGAGGAAGAAATGTGGTTAGGAATCTTCAATTGTCATGATTGGCAATCACTTAAATGTTTGGTGAAATCAAATCATAAAAAAACAACAGTAGAACTCAGGGCTATGTTTAAAAGTTTAACTTAGAGCAATTTCCACACGTAAAATGTAAAGAAATTCAAGGGATTGGGACTAAACAGCTCTGTAGCCTTAAGAAAATCACTTACTGCATCAGTGAGGCTAAACAGAAAAAAAGGCTTCAATTTGGTAGGGAGCATAAATATTGTATAATAGAAGTTCATGTGGTCAGATGAGTCCAGATTTACCCTTTTCCAGAGTGATGGGGCATCAGGGTAAGAAGAGAGGCGGATAAAGTGATCACCCATCATGCCTAGTGGATACCGTACAAGCCTGTGGGGGAAGTGCTATGATCTGGGGTTTCTGCAGGTGTTCAGGTCTAGGTTCAGCAATGTTATGTGTCCAAAGAATGAAGTCAGCTGACGACCTGAATATACTGAATGACCAGGTTATTCCATCATCATCCATGGATTTTTACTTCCCTTTGGCACAGACATATTCCAAGATGACAATGCCAGGATTCCTTGGGCCTCAAATTGTGAAACAGTGGTCCAGGGAGGATGAGACATCATTTTTACACATTTGAATATGAATTTATTTATTTTTTTGACAGGGACATGCACAACAATACATTGAACTCAGGGGAAATATGCTTTGTGCCATGTGTTAGCAGAACTGCTAGTTTCTACCTGCAGTCTGTGGACTGATAGATGTGGACTGGCCACCACAGAGTCCAGACATTTACTCCATTGAGAATCTTTGGGATGTACTGGAGAGGACTTGGCACAGTGGTCCAACTCTCCCATCATGAATACAAGATCTTGGCAAAAACTGCACCCAACTCTGGGCAGAAAGAAGTGTTGCAACACTGCAGAAGCTTATTTAAACAATGCCACAGTGGATGTGTTTCAAAATACAACAATGTGTGACTATTTTTTTGGCCAGGCAGTGTATTTAATGTTCAAACTGATAAACTTTAGCTTCATTTTTTTTTTTGCAAATATTCACGCATTTTGAATTTGATGCCTGCCCTGCAACACATTCCAGAATAGCTGCGACAGGGGCAACAAAAGACGGGGAAAGTTGAGGAATGCTCAACAAAACACCTGTTTGGAACTCACCACAGACGAACAGGTTAATTGGAAACAGGTGAGTGTTATGATTGGGTATAAAATGAGCATCCCTGAATGGCTCAGTTATTCACGAGCAAGAATGGGGCAAGTTTCATCACTTCCTGAACCACTGTGTGAGTGAATAGTCAAAACTTAACAACTTTTCCTTGCATACAATTTAGGGATGTTGTCATCTACACTCCATAATATCATCAAAAGTTTCAAAGAGTCTTTTGCCACTTACCTCTCTTCAAGTAAGTGGCAAGGCCAAAACCCAACATTGACTGGCCGGGACCTTCGATCTCCCACTTGGCACTGCATTAAAAACTGACATCATTCTGTAAAGAATATTACCATATGGATTTGGGAACATTTCAGAAAACCATTGCCAGTAACAGCTAAGTTGAAAGTCTTATCATGCAAAGTTAAAGCCATACATAAACAACACCCACAAATACAGCTGGTTTCTCTGGACCCAGGCTCATCTGAGATGGACTGACACAAAAAGGAGTCCACATTCCATATTGTTTTTGGAAATCATGGACATCATGTCCTCCAGGCTAAAAAGGAAAGGGACCATCCAGATTATAATCAGCACAAATTTCAAAAGCAGCATCTGTGATGGTAGGGTGTTTGTTAGTGCCCCCCATGGGTGACTTGCACATCTCTGATGGCACCATTAATACTCAAAGTACGTAAAGGTTTTGGAGCTACATATGCTGCTATTCAAGCAACATCTTTTTCAGGCACGTCCCTAATTATTTCTGCATGTGTTTCAACAGTATGGCTTTGTAATGAAAAAGTGCGGGTACTAGACTGGTCTGTCTGCAGTCCACACCTGTCTCACTGTAAATGTGTGACACATTATGAAGCACAAAATATGGCATACATCAAGTCATACATCAAGCAAGAATGGGATAGAATTCCACCTACAAAGTGTCAGCAAAGAGGGTCCTCAGTTCCTAAATGCCTACTCAGTGTTGTTAAAAGGAAAAGTAATGTGACACAGAGGTAAATATGACCTTCTCATGAGGTTTCGGCCTCGAATTGTGAAGCGCCTAGAGATAATCGGCGATTATGATTGGCGCTATACAAATAAAGATTGATTGATTGATTGATTGATTCTCCCAGCTCCTGTGGAATGTGTTGCAGGCATCAAATTCAAAATTAGTGACTATTTTCAAAAAAACAAAAAAACAATAAAGTTTATCAGTTTGAACATTAAATATCTTGTCTTTGTAGTGTCCTCAATTACATATGGCCAGGTCTCCCTCAAAAAAGAGATTGTATTCTCAAGGGACTTCCTGGTTAAATAATCTTAAATAAAATGAAGGTTGAAAAGGATTTGAAAGTCATTATATTCTGTTTTTATTTAAGTTTTACACAATGCCCCAGCTTAATTGGAATTTGTGTTTGTACTTCTCAACCTGACAGCACATTATGTGATTTTAAATGGGGTTATGTGACTTAATTTAAAAACTATGCCTACTGTCCTTGCCCAGTGTGACCTTTACGATAATTTTCATGGCATGGTATTGAAGTAAATTATAGTATATATAACATTCTAATGAATTATTGCTCTACTACCATTGGAGTGTTTATTTCTGTTATTTTAGTGTTAAGTTGTAACATAGCAGGGCCTTTCTAGTGTTAAAGAAAGTGGAAAATATGCCAAGGCTCTGCTGCTTTTTGTGGCTCTAGTCCAAAAGATTGACTTTTGGCTTCATTCCACTCTCCCATCAAATTTGATCTAAACTGTTATAGTACATTTTGCTTAATCCTGCTAAGAGACAGACAAACAGAAACTTCCTTGGCAGAGAAAATAAAGCTTAATGAATATCTCATACCAGCTTGCAGGTATACTCTGTAATTTCAACCTTCCTACTTTTTATTTTCATCTGGATCCGACACCTTTCCCACTGAGCTTTAGTGTAAGTCTTTCCGTTGTTACACATCTTTGGCAACATCCGGTGTCTTGCATCAACCTAAGTTTCTTTTGGCTAGCTTGTCTGTCACTGTTCTGTGTCAAGTTGTTTTGCATGTTTTATTTTTCCTGCAGAAATACATCTCACTTTTGGGACTCAACCGTCCTTTGTTAGCACTTGGATGAGGCAGCCATCATCTCCACTTCATTACAGCAATGATGTTCTCGTATTACTGCAATAAACTGGGACATCCTGAAATCAGCAGTGCAGACTGAACTGATTTAAAACACAAAGATGACACAAGGTGGCAGGTCATATTTTACACTTCATGTTTTCTTTTGAAGGGCCTGAGGGTTATCCCTGCATTTTCTTTTTAAGATATTAATGACATGATGTAAAATGCCCACTTAAATCAAAAAAATATTTGAAACCTGCAGTTCTATTTCCTGAATGCGTTGTTTGGTTAAGGGTTAGGTAATGAACATATTACCTCACGGTGGCTTAAGTCTGCTTGAGTCAGCTATGGGATCTACAGGACACTTTTCATCTGTAAAAACTGCTGGTTCATGTACTGTATGTGCAGGTAATTAAGTAAAAAATCCTCCTTTGACTTTTTGCAGAAAAATCCATCTAAGTGATCTCCATTACCTATAACGTCTATTATTAAAGTAATAAATGGTTTGAGTGGGTGATAATTTCTTTAGGTTGATAGTACCTTGGGGATGTTTAGTCTCGTCCTTCAGTTTCATGCTGGAGGTCTTGATCTGATCAGGAGCAACAAAAGAAAGTCTGCAGTTACAAATTCTGCTGGATTCAAAAGCTTTGTTTTCACAAGGCTAAAGGATGTGAGGAGTGGGAGTCAGGCAGTGAGAGGGTGAAGAAAAACGAGAGAAAATGCAGACGAGAGAGAGGCACAGAGCAAGCAAGAGAAGAAGATGGAGTGGGAGACAGACATAGAGATGCGAGTGAGACTGAGAAGTTGAGAGAAAATGTGATTTGGTCTGGGTGTTTTGGGCTGCATGCTCCATTTGCCCTCCCTGACAGAGAGGGAGAGTGACGGGCATTGGCAGGAATTGAATCAGTAGATTAAACACCCCCTCCTCCTCCTCTCCCTTCCCATCTCCCCTTCGCTCTCCCGTCTCTCTCTCTCTCTCTCCTCTCCACCTATTCTCCCTTTTCATTGACGGGGGAAATGTGGTGGAGATTGCAGCCGGAGATGTTCTTGCCAAGTGTAGCTAAGGAGCCTTTGTCACAGGTAAGATTGATTGGGTGATTAAATATCCACCAGAATAGTATTAGTAGCCACTCTTGACCATTAGTGCCAGGCGGCAGCAGAGATGCATTAAGGAACTGTCTCTGGCAAAGGCCTGAACCTTGAGTATTCCAAGTCATCAAATGTTGTGCACTATCGTGATGGAATTCACTGTAGCTCTGTAGCAGCAACATCGGAGAGTAGAGATGATAAAAGCATGCCTCACACACACGGACGCCGTCTGTGCAAAACACTGATAACCTTCAGCACACAGAGTTCAGTTCTAAACGCACATTACAGTGAGTATAAATGCTTTTATGTTTCATGCATTCATAGTAATAAGACCAACTAATAGTGTGCTTCTACACATAATCAGACTGCATTTCCTTTCTTGTGGTGAACGATGTGGGAGTTGTCTTGCTGTAATTAGTGAGGAACAAGTTTAGAATTGTTTTGCAGTTGTTACTGCTTTCCTTTTCAAAGTTTATTTTGAATTTTAGTTGAATTTTAATGCCTGTTTACTCTTCAGTTTTTACTTTACTTATACTCACCTCATTTCAGAAACAGTCACAGACAGTATGGAAAATCCCGATTACAAAGTAAAGATACAGTACATTTCAAAATTGATATTGACTTGCATTTCACTCTAGGCAGTATGAACACAACGCACTTTGTGTTTTGTCTGACCAGTGTAAGGCAAGGCAAGTTTATTTGTACAGCACATTTCAGCAACAAGGCAATTCAAAGTGCTTCACACAGGACATTAAAATGCATTGGCAAAGGGACAAAACATGTAAAAATTGATTAGAAATGCAGAATAAGAAGAAAATAAGAAAAAGATAAAAACATACATATAAAAATTACAGTGCATATTGTGAATGAAAACAGAAAATTTTAAAAAAGTGATCAAGTGTAATTTTATTTGAAAATATGCAGCCATTCCACAAATTTAGGTCTGCTACACAAACAGAATGAATTTGGACAGCAGAAATTAAGAGCTGAAAAAGGCTTAATATCATCCAAAAACAAAAGTGACTGTGAACAGCTAATTTTAAACATGATTTGGTTCATAAGGAGGATGTGAGGAGAGGTTTTGTCTGTCAGGCTCACCTTAAAAACTGAATCATGTTTAAAATCACCTGTTCACATCAGTTATTAAAAATCCTACTATTGTTGGATGCTTTTAACTTTTTTTTTTGCCTTAATGACCTCTGTCTGAATTAATTCCATAAATGTTAGAGACCAGAATTTGAGGTATGTCTGTGCATTTTCTAATAAAATGACACTGACTGCACAAAACATGAAGCATGTTATGTTCATACTGTCTACAAAGAAATGTAAGTCAAAGTGAATTTTAAAAATGCATTATTATTTTTTATTTTCTAATACTTGCTGTGAGGGAGTAGAGCCAGCTGCAGAATTGCTGTTGTAATTTAACAGCTCTGGTTGGGTTCACTGGTGGTCCACGGCTTCAGAACCCTGTGGGAAAGGATAATATGAGATATGGCTGTTTAAAAATAAAACTAATGCTGTAATATAATTTTATTGAACAGGAACATTTTTAAATTTCTTTCTTTAGTGTCCCTCCCTTCGGCATCAACACATCGCTGCATTCAGGGCTTCCACTGATCAAAGCAGTGCAGTAGGTCTTCTTCAGACATTGTCTCAGAACCTCTGGCATTTTTTTCTTAACCTCTGACACAGACTCAAAACAAAGACTTGTGTTCCTTTGACACATATTTGATCTCTTGGGTAAAAGGAAAAAGTCACATAGTACTAGATCAGGTGAACAGAGAGAGTGATCAATCACTGTGATTTGTTTTTTTTTTGGCCAGAAACTGCTTTATTGAGAGCACAGTGTGAGCTGGTGACGTGTTGATGAAAAAGAAACTATTTTTATTCTGAGTCGTTGATCATTTCCAATAGTAATTTGTTCAGTTTGATGTGCACGGGCACCCAGAACGTTCATTGTCTTGGACATCCTCTCTGCCGTCACTAAACCTTTTGTGCCATTCAAACACATCTGCACATGACACGCAGTGTCCCTCAAACACCTCAGTTAATGGGTGAAAAGATTTGGCTGCTTGTTTTGTTCAATTTCATCAAAATTTTCAAACATTGATCAACTTTCCAGCGAATTGTTTTCTGGAGCCTTAGAAAATACACATGCAGTTCAATCACTAGCTAGCAGTGAACTAAAATGTTACTTATTGGAAACTTACAGCAGTTGTAGGTCAATGCACAACATTTAATATATAATAATAATTTAATATGTAAAGGTGAACCACATGGTTTAATTCTCATAATTGCAGTCTAATTATTTAATAGCCATACCTTGTATGAAACTGAAATATTCTAAATATCTCATTTAAAGATTGCATTTTGACCAAAATATTTCATTTTTCATATATCTATATCTACACTTTTCAGTAATAATCGTTGAACTCTCTATTTAAAGCTGTGGAAAGTTGTCCCTGCTGCAGTCTACTTAATACTAATAACTGTGACTTCCATCTGCAGATCCTCAGGTTACTTGAGTAAAACATTTATCCTGTGACAGCTATACTTTTGGAGAAGCATTACTGAACGTAACATTTTAAGCAGTGCAAATGGCAGCTCATAATTTGCCCTTAACAGACGGTGTTGAATTGCATTATTGCTTTTTAAAAACCTATAGTTAAATAAAATGTGTGGTTGAAATGATAAGTGACTGTGCACATTTTTTTTTTTTTTTTACCAAAAGAGCCATGTTTATTGTAGCTAACTTGGGCTTAGCTGTTATTGTGAATTACCACTGATTGGAATCTGATGTTCATTGTAGCCATGCTTGGTGTCACACAGAGCACAACAGGACAAAATCATTACCACAGCAGCTCTATTTGAGGAAAATCATTTTGCTTTTGTACAGACACAATGACCAGCACCTCATCTTGGGTTCACTTTTTATTCGACAATAAGAAACACACAGGCTCCTTTGTGCATTTGTTGTTTGTTGCAGAGGTCTGGCCTTAAGTGTGGATAGAAAAAATAAACATTAAAACATGTGGTGGAATTCCTCAGCAATTACTGGCCTGTTATTCTTCTTCCTCATCTGCTCTCTGATATCACTTCTTTGATCTCTAAACTGTGAACTGGAGCGAGGGTCTCCAGGTAGACAACTACCGATACGGTCTCCCCTTCTAGTTCTTTAATGCTTAGAAAAAAAACAGCAGTTATATTTTCATTTATCAATTTGGCAGCTTCTGTTGTCCATAGAAATATACAAATGAGGCACAGTCCAAGCCACAGTAGATTAGCTTCCCTGTAAAGATCAGTTGCCATTTGTTTACATTGATTTGTTGATGCAGTGTTTTTCCCTTGACATGTATTTATTACCACACATAATGGCCTGTTGTATTACACAGTTTATTTGTTTGCTTATTTTACAGGATAAATTAAATAAAGGCACTAATAATATAAATGTCCTAAATGTTCTCAAAATTAAAAAAAATGAGCCGAGTGAACGTTTCTGGTGGTTTTAAGTAATTTGTAAAAGATGCAACAAGATGCAAAGCAACATCAAATATGCAAAAAATACTATACAATATTAAACATGCAGAAAGACTGAATGAGATGTGAAAATGTAATTGATTTTAAATATGGCAAAACAACGCAACAACAATGTAGAATTAACAATGTAAAAGATACAAGAAGAAAAGGAAAAAACTCTTTTCTCCAATGTAAGTTAATCACTTCATAGTAGATACACTACCAGTTTGGACACACATTCTCCGTCATTTTTTTTCTATATTTTTATTACAGTGTGCATTAATACTGAAGACATAGAATTATGTGGTAAACAGAAAAGAACATGTATTATATTTTAGATAGCCTAAAGGAGCCACACTTAGCTTTGATGGCAACTCAGCATTCTCTCATCAGATTCACCAGGTACCTGGAAGGGTTTTCAAATTACAGTTGTGCCTTATTAGGAGTAAATCCTTCTTAATGTACTTTAGACAGCAGGGAAAGAAGAAGAAGGATGGCTACAGGATCAATAGCCCTGTTAGTGCTACTACAACCACTGCACAAATCCACATTATGTCAACAAACACTCAAATAAGTAAAGACAAAAGACAGTTCCTCATTACTTTAGGAAATAAAGGTCAGTCAGTTTGAAAAATCCCATACATTTTCAGTGTGTCACCAAAAACATCAAACACTTGGATGAAAGTGGCTCAGCAGGACTGTCTGCTGTTTTTGAGGCTGGTAACTCTAAATCTAACCTCTGCAGCTCTTGGTCTTCTTTCCTGAGGACAGTTCTCATGATGGATGTCTTCAGTATTTATATACCATGTTGAAAATGATAAAAACAAAGAAGAAAACAGGTACCGTATTTTCCGCACTATAAGGCGCACCTAAACGCCGTCTATTTTGTCCAAATATGACACTGCGCCTTATA
>JAQQAE010019408.1:0-10940 GCA_029823295.1 Pseudamia nigra | reverse complement strand
GAGAGAAGAAGATGCAGAGGATAGGGTGAGATGGAGGCAGATGATTCGCTGTGGCGACTCCTGAAGGGAACAGCTGACACGAAAAGAAGAAGATACTGAATTTCACATTAAATGATTGCATATTAGCATTATTGATGGTACATCGTACAAATACCATTACTGTTGTAAGCCTTGCAACACCGAAACTGTCGAGTTGAAGGTGCTGTACATAGTCTAATCTGACCAATCCGAGATTAAATGAAATATCGCGGTATTTCCTCACAGACCACTGGCCGGGGTTACACAGGCGATATCTCGCGCTACCTGAGCCTTTGGTGTCTCATTCCACCACGGTCAAGCCTACCGGGAGGGGGTTTTGTTTAACAGCTCCGCAGTAATCATTTCATTTTGAAAGTTAAACGGAATTTATATTTATATTAGCACCGCAGTTGTATTTATTTAAAGTAAACGTAACTGTATTGCTGTCTTTATTGGGACCCGTTGGAATAAATTCGTAATTTGTACAGAAATATAAAGCTAAGTTAACGTTTCAACATAGCCGGTCGCGCTAACAAAGAAAATCTTTTCTCTTCAGAAATAATCCCCCACTACTCTCTTTAGTTATGAGTCATGTGGTCGTTGATAATCCACACGGTCTAGATCAGCAGGTAAGCACTTTTAACTGTTTGCTTGTGTGTTTTTCTTCTTTAATTGTCATTTTGCTGTTAGCACATGTAGTTTCGTTGAAGAAACGAGCTCGATGTGCTAACCGCTAGCTTTCGGCCAAGCTAACACCGTGTCTGGTAAAATGGAGGTGATGATGTCGCTGTAGAGCGATTGTGATGGCGGAGCTCGAATCTGCGTTGTGCCAGCGGAGTAAATCAACAAGGTTTACTGATTTGTTTATTTCCAAGTGAGCTAAGAGCCTAGTTATATTGCCCATGATAAACGTACAGTTTTAAAGTGACGTTGTACCTGAACTAAAAGCAGTTTACGGTGTTACCTAACAGTAATAGCCCGGCCGGTATCCTGGTATCTTAGCCGGCTAGTGTCGGGCCTTCTCAACCTGAAACGTGGCGCAGGAAAAAAAGTGTTGGCAGCGGCTTTTACAGATCCCTGATATAACTTTTTTATTTTATTCCGCTTGGTTAATATAAGTTTCCGATAAAGCAAGATTTGTCAAGGTGATTGGCTTGTGCGTGCCTTATTCTCAGTTTTCATTTGTCAGCATTTTTTTCGTTCGATCACTGTCAAGCAATGTCGTCTGTTGTTTAATGGCTTAATTACCGGAGCATTTAAGCTGCGTGTTTTACTTTAGCCACGTGAAGACACAACACCATCTTAAAAGTTTGCTTACAAATGACGTTGCAGCTGTGTTTAATGTATATATTGGAAACATCTATTACGTATCTTTTTTGTAGAATGTAGTTTTGAATGTAGCGTTCACCTGCATTACGGACTGGTAATAGCTTTGGTGTATGGTCAGCTGACTTTGAATTTCCTTGTCGGCTGTTAATGGTTTTGTTGTTTGTGCGTCTGATTGTGAATTTCCTCTTAAAATGTGTTTTTATTTTTCTCCACAGCTTGCTGCCCTAGACTTAAACTCTGCTGACGGACAAGGTGGAGGAACCGGCAGTAAGTAATTGCTTGCTTTTTATTCAGATGTAAATTAATCTAAATATGTCGTGTACTTTATTTTTACAATACTGGCTGGTTGTTGCGTCTAGGAAGTTGTATAATTACTGTCTACAATAAAGTGCAGTGTTTTTCCTTGAGTGGATTTGTTTTATGCTTGTACAAATGAAAGCAATTTTAGTAATAAGATGTTTGTTTTTAGGTCTGTAACTTTTTTGGTCTTTTTTTTCTGTAACCAGGGCGTTACATTCCACCTCACTTGAGGAACAAAGATGCTGCCAAAAACGGTAAGTCTACATTTGAACCCTGAACCATCTTTTCAAAGGTTTGACCAGTGGTGGTTTTTCTTTATCTTGAAAACCCATCAGAGCATGGTAAAAGCAAGCACAGTTGAGAAATTGGGGTGATCTAACATTCCATATTTTTCTTGGCACATGTGCCAGACTTTGCTGATGCACAGAGAGGAGAGAAAACCATGCTGAATGGTTTCTGTGTCTGTGCATGGCAGCTTATTTTGGCACAGATAAAGTGGGGCAAATATTACTAAAATGATCTGTGGCCTCAAAATTTCACCCTAGGTGTCTGATAACCAATGGGACAGATGTGGCAAAAAAAAAAAAAAAAACTCGTTTGATTTTATGAGGAGTGTTTTTGGCTGGTGAGTGCTAGCTGTTGGCTGCTCTGATTAAGGGATTTATGGTTGGGTGCATTGGTACTTGTATCAGACACATTTAGACTTATTACACTGTGAAGTAGCTGGTTTTGGCATACTCACTTAGATCATTTTACAATTTAAATCTTGTAATTATGGCACTGTGTCATTGCACACTTGACGTTTTTCTCGTTTTACTGTTTTCTTATTCCACAGCAGGAAATGCTTATTCCGCTGGTAGACAGTGCGGTTATTCAGTGGCACCAGTAAATCTCTGTAAGTCCCTTCTGTCTGCTTTCGCTGAGGGCAACCTGCATTTCCAGATGCATGATATAGCCATTTACACACCAGCAAAGCCAGTGCGAAGGGGTAGAGGGACAGATTGGAGTAATACAATTAAGTTAGATTCAATAATGAGCTTATGTTTAATTACTATGCTTCTATTTGCTGGGATGCTTGCAGACAAATTAAGATTGAATTATTGGAGCCAAAGGCCTGTTGGGGAAAAAAAAATTGATTACAATATTCAATTTTTCATTTATTGAAGCTATTATGTTGAAAATCAGTTATTCCACTGTATACTTAAGTCCATATTATACCTGCAATGTTCCCCCCCCACCCCAAGTTTCTCCCAAGCAGTGTCCACTACCATGGCAGGCAGAGTGTCAAAGACAAAGAAATAACTATACTTCAGGATGGGGTGACTGTAAGATTGGTAACTATTAGTGTGAAGTCAAGACCAACACTCATACTGCATGAGCCAGTTATTATGGGAGTCTTTTTATAGCCTGCTTCCCTACCTTTGCTCAGGTTACCCAAGACTGGCCTCTCAAGAGCTTGCCTTTTACCATGCCTACAGTGGGGGTTGGCGAAACAGATGTGGTATATCTTAACCTCTACCTGCATGCCATGCCATCTACATGTTGGCAGATTTTCAGCGTGTATATTAGTTGAACACTGGAGCACAGTGAATTTGTCTTTGCTTTGTCATGGTCACTTGTAAATGCCAGCAAAACAGTGGACCTAACAGTGTTTGTCAATGCTTGCAAATGTAGTTGCTTTTGATGCATGGTGATAGTGCATTAAATATACTGCACTGGATCACTGGTGTGGCTGTCTAACTAATGAGTCAATATCTGCCATTTGTGCAATTAAAGCAGTAGTTTTATTTGGCCTTTGAGCAGAGCTGCACATTGCTGTGTTGACATAATTCAATCACGTTCACTATTAAAAGTACAACCCTTCTATTTTAGGTGCCTTGCAAGATCTTTTTATCTGTCAGTGTTAGAATATTGACAAGTTCTCAGGACTATTGACCTGCGTGCTAAGAAATTGAGTGAACGCAGATTTAAACACCTCCAGAAATCCTGCATAGGCTTACTTGTCAAAGGTACATGATTGACTTACAAGGGATGTTTTGGGATTATTTTTAGACTCGTACTGAGATTTTGTACATAAGTTTATTTGCAAATTTGAACCCTACACTCATGCTAACTTTAGCTCACTAGCATCTGATATTTGTGGGCAATAAGGTATACATAAGAGTATAAAGTCCATGAAAATATCAAAAAAACCTTGCAGCATGTCGTCTTGTCTGTATTGGTGTACAACTGCTAACCGTAGAATTATCGGTGTAAAATTGGTTGTAGATTATGTACGCACGATCCAGTTGGGGGGAAAAACATTAAATCCAAAGTCACCCCAATACATTAAACTGTTCTGCTTTTACTTGCTCGTCATAGTCTTCACATGGTCAATGTACAGATTTTAGTAATTTGTGTATTATACTTGTACATTTGGGTGCGTTCTTCAGTTTCAAATTTTAGCGTTGTATGTTCAGGAATGACCAGGAGCATATGAACTTGTCAGTACTTTCCCAGTCTTTGTTCTGTCTTAACTAGTCTCACCAGAATGCCAATTACACATTTCAAATGGGCCTTTTATTTCAAGCCAACACTCAAAGTGTATTTAAAGAGTGAGCCCTTTTGGAATAAAGAAAGCTTTAAAGAATGTTCTCCTTTTCTCTTCATCTCAGTGGGGTTGTTTTGATGTCAAGGCATCTGTATTACTGTTTCAGACCAACAGGCTGTGCCACTGCATGGTGCGATGAGCCATGATTGCAGATTGCACATATAAGCTGTCTTGTGTGATACGAGTCTGAGTTTTTACGTTCCTACCAGGACCTGAAATTATTTAACTGTAGTTAAAAATGATTAATGTTCACTATGCAGTGGTAGAACTGGGATAATGAAAATGAAAAGAGTATATGCACTTACTCAAGTTGACAGGTTTATCACCCAGTACTCATATTGGAGATTCCACATTACTCAGATTAGTATCCAAGACAAACTGGATTGACTTTTTTTCTTTGGTTGTAGTTGGTATGGACTGGTTTAAAACATGAAGATGAGTGTCTGTGTGGACCATTACTGGCTTTTCCTCAGTGCATTTTGGAGGGGCACCTTATTGGACCTTATTTTACCCGTTATAGGCAGATACAAGCTGAACCAGCCTCACCACAGATCTAGTGACTGCCACATTAGTGAAGTCTAATTTCCCTTACCTATGACTAATCTGAGCCTAGATCTGTGGCTGGTCTGCTCCTTTATGCTACTGTGGCTGTGTAGCTTCAGCTACTTAGCAAGTGCTAACTGTCGATTGTACCCCACCAGCCTCATCCTCAGCCTGCACTGATAATAGTGCGGCCACCGATGGGAACGATGACACAGCCAGTCTCCAAAGCTGGGCAGATCGTTGTGGTAAATGTCCCCTATAGGCAGAGATGCTGTTTAATGGGTCAAAGAAAGTAATTGACTCGGTGGTTGAATTTTTTTTTTTTTTTAACTTGAAGTTTCTACTGCATTCATTCTCCTTGACATATATTTCATAATTTGCATTGGAGGTTACTTGTTTATACTGAAGCAAATTTTTAGTTTAGGGTCAAGCCTACTTTGGAGTTGCTTATGTCGTATATTTTGCTTAAACTGTGTTAAACTCACTGGAAAAGTTCCATTCACTAGAAGTATATTCTCATCATTTTATTACAGATGACTACCAATAGTAGTATTATATTTGTTCTCAAACTTTCTCTTTTTTTTTCCCCTTCCATGAAGATTCACCTGGATGGGACAGTGGACGCACCAATGGATTTGTGAATGGTTACCATGACAACCGCGCAAACGGGGGCTTTGGAGGACGTGGACCCCCTCGCAATGATAGAGGTGGGCGCAGCGCCTACCGTGGTAACAGGGGTGGAGGCTCGTTTAATCAACCATTACAAAACGCAGGTGGGGAAATCCTGTCGTGCCTTGAAATTTCCACTTGTAGATGTTTGCAGTGTAGCTTTAGTTGTAAATTCTGTCATCCCCACCATTATTCATATAGTTGTAATTGTGCCATTACACTCTACATATGTATCATTGAATTTTCAGTAGTGTATAAGAAGTCATTAAGATGAAACTTCCAGATGACATTTAAGAAGCATCATTTTTACAGCTGAAGGGGGTGTTCCTGGTTTTAAAGACTTCTGGTAATGTCTGATGGACCCTTGGCAATGGCTTATTTGTATTTACCTTGGGAGTATGAAATTGACTCTTTGTATGTTTTATTGCAGGGTTTGCAAACTTTGAAAACAAAGATGGTGGCTGGGGAGGGCCTCCCAGAGACACCTACAGCAGCTTTGGAGGACGTTCTGATCGCAACAAGTCTTCATTCTTCAATGACCGTGGGGCAGGTTCACGGGGAAGGTGAGAAAAAGAAGCAATAAATGTGCTTTCAACAGAATGTTTGACCTATCGGTTGCTTGAATTTAGTTTTGAGCAACTGTCTAAAGCTGGTTTGTTGCTGAACATTAAATCTCCAAAGTTTAAAACTGTCAATCATGTGCACAGGTATGAGCGCGGGGGTTTTGCAGGTGGAGGAAATAGCCGCTGGGTAGAAGACTCCAGAGATGATGATTGGTCTAAGCCTACTGCTCCCAATGAACGCTTGGAACAGTAAGGACAATTGTTACCATAATAAAATAACAATTCATTATTTTACATTATCGTTCTGAATTAATTTAATCTTATGTAAATGTCATTTCCAGTGAGCTTTTCTCTGGAAGCAACACTGGAATAAATTTCGAGAAATATGATGACATTCCTGTGGAGGCCACAGGAAGCAACTGCCCACCCCATATAGAAAGTGTAAGTTTATTAACTGAGAAATTTGATGTAGATGCAATAATACAAGTATTAGAAATATACTTAAACATTCCCTGCTTGGTCTGCCTTGTAGTTCCATGATGTGGACATGGGGGAGATTATCATGGGCAACATTACCCTGAGTCGTTACACTCGTCCCACACCTGTCCAGAAGCATGCTATCCCCATCATCAAATCAAAGAGAGACCTGATGGCTTGCGCCCAGACTGGTGAGTTATCACGAAATATGTGCACTGTATACCTGAAACCTTATTTTAGCTAGTTTGTTTTATGACGAGCAAGACAAATTTTGTGTGAACTTTTTCCAGGCTCTGGAAAGACTGCTGCCTTCTTGTTGCCAGTGCTGAGTCAGATCTACACAGACGGTCCAGGAGACGCTCTTCAGGCCGTTAAAAACAGTGGACAGGTAATATGAGGTGTACCAGCAGTATTGCAATACAACATCACAAAAGTTTGTTTTATAAATATACAAGCTTGAGTTCACTGTGTATAAAATTAGGTCTGTTCGACTTTCTGAACTATATTTTATTTAAACTTTCAGGAGAATGGAAGATATGGTCGTCGTAAGCAGTACCCAATCTCCCTGGTGCTAGCTCCTACCAGAGAATTGGCCTTGCAGATTTATGATGAGGCGAGGAAGGTGAGCTAATTTACAACACACAGAATTGGATAGAATCAACAAATGGAATCTTTCCTTCATTGTTTACTTTTTCTCCCCATCTAGTTTGCCTATCGCTCTCGTGTGCGTCCTTGTGTGGTGTATGGAGGAGCAGATATTGGCCAGCAGATCAGGGACTTGGAGAGAGGTTGTCACCTGCTTGTGGCCACACCGGGACGTCTGGTTGATATGATGGAGAGGGGCAAGATTGGCCTGGATTATTGCAAGTTAGTATAGTACAAGGATTCCCCATTTTAAAGGCTGCCTTTTTGTCATTTAAGCTGCTGGCTCAAATGTCTAACTAAATATGAAATTATGCCTTTGCAGCTACTTGGTCCTGGATGAGGCTGATCGTATGCTTGACATGGGTTTTGAGCCACAGATCAGACGCATTGTAGAGCAAGATACAATGCCACCAAAAGGCATTCGTCAGACTATGATGTTCAGTGCCACCTTCCCCAAGGAAATTCAGGTACAGAAAGTGAACATGTGTACAAAATAATGGAGCTGCGAAAAGTGTTAATTGCCCACTAGTTTGAAAAACAACGTGAATTTCAAATTCAGATTTCGGATTCTTAAATTTGCACAGTTCCTTGTTTCTTTCCCATAGACACATTGACAGAAAAATGAGAGTAACACGACCTTTTGACAAGTTATTTTAGCCTGTATCTTTGGCTTAGACCAATTGACATTCTATACCATTTTCTGATATGTAGACCAAACAAGTAATGGAGTAATCATAAATGTAGGATATTCCGTCATCTGTTATACTTGCTATACCTCAACATTTTCGATCTTCATTCGTCATATGCACAATTGCACAGCACTGACATTGGAATCACAATAACTTCTGACTTGTACAAGCATACCAAAAATATAATTTACCTTTTTATCCTGAAGACATGTACCGTTTAGTATATAAATTGTTTGAAATGTAAAGATGCTGTGGTCACAATGACACATGTATTCAATATGCGTCGATTGTATAGATTCTTGCTCGTGATTTCCTGGAAGATTATATTTTCCTGGCTGTTGGACGTGTTGGCTCCACTTCAGAAAACATCACCCAGAAGGTCGTCTGGGTTGAAGAGACTGATAAGAGGTCTTTCCTTCTCGATCTGCTTAACGCCACAGGTGAGAATACAAAAGCATTTTAGTGGAGATGTTTGTTTTCTCTCATGCAGGCCACTTTGGGCTCTAACCCATCATCCTGTGTTTCAGTGTGCCCCCATACCAAGCTAATATTAACTTGTTACATTGCTACGTATAAATGTTACTAGTGGTAGGGTTTTGGAGTGGAGGGTAACATTCAGGGGTGAGCAGGGACTGTTATTGTATAACCACATTCATGTAAAGCTGTGAAAGTTGTAAACTGAGCAGCCTTACGTTTACTGGCCGGTTTGGTTTTATCTCAGTTATTCCCAGTGAGGTTCAGGAAAATGTGGCAGAGCCCCCAGAGAAGCCAGGTAAGTGTGAGAATACCATACTTCACTCTGACCCACGAGCCAAAAACATCACATCCCACAGTTCATCCTGTCCCTCTGCTCCCTAGCTGACATACTGCCTGAGTTTATTTTTTCCTCTCATTTTCTATAAAAGCTTGTGTGACATAGCACTATATGTTGAAAGTTCATTTTCTTCTTGTTAAATCCAGTTCTTGTGAGTTTAGTGATGCAGAGTCAACACCGAACTCAGCTAGTTTGATATGATGTTGACCCGTCATAGTACATACTTTCCATGAATCAGACGCTGTAATGATAAAATGGCACCAACCTGTTTGCTTAGTTGTCACAACAGAAACAGATTGGTGCCAGTTTGTCACAACACAAATGTTTGCACTAGGTACTCCCTGCCAAGCAGACAGAAGACCATAGATGTCTTTACCACTCTTTAGAGAAAGGATACAATGTGAATGGAGATGGTGCTTTTTCTGGTGGTTATTCTGATTATGTCTATGGTATGTGGAATTTCATTGTGGTCAGCTTGTATGTTAAGCAATTTTCAGATAATAATTCAGGTCAGCCAAAATCATGCAAAATGCCTGGTTTGCACACCTGAGCAGTAATCATAGCACCAAAGTCCTCCACAGAGCAAAAGCATAGGATTGGTTGGTTTGCTATCCCATTCTCAGTAATGGTAGAACAGCATACAAAGCCAATTCTCCCTGGCAAGTGGTGCAGCTACCGCTGTAAAAACTGCAATTTGTATCAGCTGCAGTGTTGCTAAAGCTCACATCTTAACAATGTGAAGGTTCTAGGAAGGTGAAAAATTTAACTGAGCTTGGTGACCTTAAGTGCTAATCATTTTGACAATTGGTCACAAGTTGAAAGAATAAAATATGGAGCTTTGGAAGGATTTTTTTTTTTTGTGGCTTGTGCCATACACTCAGTTGGAGTCAGTCAGTTGGAGGGTTAGTTGAAGGTTCAACTGTTGACCCAGAATGGCCTGTGCGACCCCATCACCCCTTAGCTGTTATAATAATTGAAGCTTTTATTCTCATAGGCATTAATATGAAAATATGATTTTTATAAATCTAACAAATTTAAAGGTTAAACTTGACTAGATGCTATCTAAAGTGCTATGCATTAAAATTGAGTGTTACTACCGTAATTAATGGTTGTCAGTTAATGCAAAGCTTTAATGCAACCCTTGTTTTTTCATTTGTCATTTTAACTTTATTTTGACTTCATGATCTTGCACTGGCTGGAGTTGTCAAAAGTTTTAATTTTTGCTCCCATTTCTTTTCAGTTCAGAAATCCATCTACAGCCTTGTTCTTCATTGTCAGTTCATTTTGTGTCTCCCATTAAACTCATCATACTTTTTTTTTTTTTGTGGCTGTGTAGGTAAAGACTCATTGACTCTGGTATTTGTGGAAACCAAGAAAGGAGCAGATGCTCTGGAAGACTTTCTTTACCGTGAAGGGTATGCCTGCACCAGCATCCATGGGGACCGCTCCCAGAGAGACAGAGAGGAAGCGCTGCATCAGTTCCGATCTGGACGCTGCCCCATCTTGGTGGCTACAGCTGTACGTAGCTTTGAATTTATACATGCTATGTTTTACGTGTGAATGAGCAAACATCAGTGCTAGTTTTGTAATGTTTGAGGAATTCATTTTCACTGTTGTGTAGCTGGATAGCTTATTCTGGAATATTCAATCTGGATTTGAGTTGAGTTTTTCATGTATTTATGATTTTCCTTGTACCTTGTAAATGAAGCTGTCTAACAAATGTAGTGGAATAAAACAGAATTGGCATAAATTGCAAATACTTAAGTAAATTAAGTACAGTGGTCCCTCACTATATCACGGTTCACCTTTCGAGCCTCGCTGTTTCGCGGATTTTTATTTTTTTTTAAGTGCAATTTTTGTTTTTTTTGTTTTTTTTTTATACAGCGCATGAACATGCATTGTGTTTTGTGTCCTGATTGGCTAAAGGAGAACCCACACATTGTGTTCTGCGTCCTGATTGGCTAAAGCCATTGTCAGTCGATGTCCTCGGTGTTGTGTCTTCTGTGTTGTGCAGTGCAGAGTGCGTTCAGCTCGCCGGACTTGCACGGGTGCTTGATTGCTGGCAGTGTGACTCTGAAGTGCTGTGTGTTTGCGGGTTTTCTCTCCAGAGGCCTGCCGTGTCATCGAGGGCCTTCACTGGAGGGGGCTGGAGCGGGGGGGGGCTGTGACGCGTGGGTCACTATTGGTGGTTTCTTGTGTGTCCAGCTTCGTAGGTTGATGAAATTAAATTTGTTGTTTTCTGGAGGCCATCGTGGGGTTTTTTTTTTTTTCTTTCTCAAACAAATATTTGGGCCTGAAAACAG
>JAQQAE010019407.1:0-10940 GCA_029823295.1 Pseudamia nigra | reverse complement strand
GATGATGACAGACAGGAACCACCCTGACCACGACAGACAGGAACCACCCTGACCATGACAGACAGGGACCACCCTGATGATGACAGACAGGAACCACCCTGACCACGACAGACAGGAACCACCCTGACCATGACAGACAGGGACCACCCTGATGATGACAGACAGGAACCACCCTGACCACGACAGACAGGAACCACCCTGACCATGACAGACAGGGACCACCCTGACCACGATAGGAGATCGGAGTAAAACCAGTTAAAAACAGTATCAGGGAGGCTTCTGAGTCTGTTTAATAAAATGTGGTGTGTGATTCTACTGTATCAAAAGCAGGACTTAGAGCTTTTGTGAGTCCAGGTTCCACCTCATGTCATTTACAATCTTTAAAAGGGCTGTCGGTACGGTGGTTTGTCCTAAAACCAGACTGATGTGTGTCAAAAATGTTGTGTTTATATAAAAAGTCATTTAATTGGATAAAAACTTTTTTTTAGAAATTGTACTTAAAAACCGTAAGTTTGTTTGTTTGTTTTTTTTATTTCATTCATTTGTAAAATAAAATAACAAAAAAGGTTTCATATAAATACAGACAGTCACCAAACACGAATGAAAGGGAGCAGAAAGAAGACAAGTCTTATTATTAAGTTGGAAACAGGTGGGTCGTTATCAAGAATGTTATGATCTAAATGACTCTTCTTCACCACCGCTGTTTTGAAGGCAGTGGAAAACACCCATCTGAAGAGAGTCATTTATAATATTTAAAAGAATTCATAAAATGTTTTTAAAAGCAATGTGAGAATTGGCTCTAAAAGGCAGGTTGTTGGATTTACATCTTCATATCAACCAGGACAAAATTCTGCAGCGTTTCCACTGATGAAAATCAGTGATTCTATGTTCAAAGTGGTGGAGGTCCGGGCCACACCGATGGACGGACAGGCGGTAGAGGTCACAGCAGTGGCAGATGTAGAGGCGGATGACCCAGCGGCAGCAAGTGAAGAGTCGGAGGCGGTGGCAAGTGGAGAGGCGGTGGTCCCAGACCCATGCCGAGCACCCTCGTAGCCAGAACAAGACCGCCTATGCACTGCATTCCTCAGAATCCGCTGACACACCATGGAGGCTGAGGTCCGGGAGCCCTTCCCGGTCGCTGTCGTGCCAGCATGGGCAGGACCAGGACCCAGTTCACTGGACACCGGGCCTTTAGTCCATGTAGCCACAGGGACACCGCTAGCTGGTGGAGCAGTCATATTGTTGCTGGACACATGCGGCGCCTCACCGAGTTGTGACAGAACCTCATAGCGGTTGGAGAGAAGCTGAGGCTTTCTTTCTGCGGCAGACCACCTCGGACCAAAGCACAACGCGATAAATGTCTCAGTGTCGGAAGGCTGAGGGTGGGTGGCGGGATCTCATGGCACTGTGTCATCAATGAGTGAGGCAATGTGCAGTGACTTCTGGTGAGCCAAGTCTGTCAGAGAAGTCAGCATCTTGTTTTGGACCTCAGAGAGTCTGCGGATGTCCTCTTTCAGGTTAGTAATCTGCTCGTTTTGTCTTGGTGAGCTGCAGATCGTCTCTATAGCTGTTGCAGCCAACATCAGTTGCTTTTTTTGGCCATTGACGCCATATCTGAGACTGAAGTCTGTCCCATTTCAATGGCTCCTTCATATGTGGCCAACGAATGCAGCCTTCATCAGGTGGAAAATGAAGGACACAACTGATGTATCTTTCACGGCCCACTGTATCCCACAATGCATTACGTGCATGACAGACGGAAGTACTGCCGAATCAGGGAGCTATGAAGAATACACAAATAAGACAGAGCATTTCCAGTTCATGAATTACATTAAAAAGCAAAATGACCACAAAATGTAAGCAGCAGCTGGTTGATGTCAGGTGTCTACATCATTACACAAGAGTAAGAACAGCTGTGCCGATTTCTGCGAGTTTCCCAGCCTTTGTGGGCTAAACCGTCACATGTAACAACCCGTAGGTGTAGCCTTCACGGACCACGAAGACTGCAGCCGATGTGGGCTGCAGTCTTTGCAGCCGACGTTGGCTGCAACCCCTGAATTGGGACACAGCTCATGAAGCCTCGAGGCAGCCACAGGTGAAGCGCGGGTTGCTAGCTAGCTGCTAGGCTAAAAACAAGAGCGCTCAGCTCAACGAAATTCCATCACACACTCAACCCAGTCTCAGGCCAGAGCAATGAAGAAGAGCAGGTTTGTGATCCCCGGCACACTAGTATTCAACGCCATGGTCGTCTGTATGAGATCAAGTTTCTCTCACAATTCTCTTATTATTTACTTTTGTCGTGCGTAAACCAAGCGATCGTAACACCAACGCAAACACAGCCTGCTACTGGAAACGGAAGAATAGTTTAAAATCACAATGAAATATGAACAACACAGGCTGCAGAATCATTCTTTTAGTCAGGGAAATTTGGCAGGTTTAAAGGGGCTTCAGGGCTTATGAGAAAAAACTGCATGACCGTGAGAAAAACAACCAGCATAAAAGTCTCAAACTGATCATTTCAGTGTCTCGTGATTCAGTCTAGATGTCAGAGATTCTCCTGGTTTTCCTGAACTACTCTTGCGTTACAGCCACACGTGGACATTCAAACACTACACTCTTAGTCTCATGGCACATTTCAGAGTCATGTGGCGTGAGGAGTTCCACTCAGAATGGGGGTGAAGGTCTGGGCCTGGTGTGTGAACAGTCACTTCAACTGGTTGTGTGAACTACAGTATCATTTCCCATTCAACAGACACTTGTAACTTCAGAAAACCGTGTAAATGACTCATATAAACGGGATGGAAGCCACCTGTGCCACCAGCTGTGACAAACACAAAGACAATTACGAGCTTCACAGGCTTTTCAAAGTCCAATCATTTCAAAGTAATGAAACATACAATCACATAATGAAAGAAGTGTGTAAACTAACTGCTTCATCGCTACAGCAGGTATGAACTGCTACTTCCTGTTTGTTCCTGAAAAAGCACTGAGAATATGAAATAAAAACAGCGAATGCAGTGAGATCTACTCAGTCGTGTTGTTCAGTGCTGTCGCTCCACTCCTGTTTGTTCAGTCAAGTCCATCACAATGTTAGTTTCGAGGAAAATGCACTGAGATGAGAAAATATCACGTCCCTGTGGCTCAGAACACAAACATCTGAAAGGACAAAGGAATATTTTACTGTGCGGCTTCTTCAGATGCCGTTTTGATGTTCAATTCCCACAGTTACCTGATAGGAAAGCTAACATAAACATCAGCCGTCGCTCCTCTGGCACATTACAAAACAGTCTTTGCCAAAAAAAGCTGCAGTTGTGTGTGTGTGTTTTTTTTTGTCAGTTTACAAACCTCGTTTCAGCTGCTGCTGCCACTGTAATTTCAAGGTGTGTGCACGTTGCACATACACAACCAGAGAACGGTCTCGTATATATGTCACGCTACCGGGTAGCGACGGTGACAGGAACACTTCCCATCCTCTTCTGGGGGCCTCTCCCTTCTGTCATGCTACTCCCTTTAGCTTTTCAAGCTACCACGGCTTTTACACCTGAGGGGAGTGAGTGAAGCTGCTCAGTGGTAATTCTTCTGAGACGAGGTTTAGTGTTCAGTTCTTTAAAAAGTGAGGTGTTTGTCATAGAGGTGATTAGTTTTTCTGAGTTGTAATCGTAGAAGACCCAAAGCGTGTGGTTTTCCTTCCGTTGACTGGACTGGAAATTTGGCTTGAACATTTTAAAAGCTGCAGTGCTTGATGAGATCTTTGCTGTTACAGAGCACAAATAAAAATGTACAGTGGTGCCCCGGGTAACGAACGCTTCTACCAACGAAAAATTCGGGTAACAAAAAATTCGGTCAAAAATTATGGCCCAGCTAACGAAATGATTTGGGTTACAAATTTTGTAACTTGAAAAATTTCAGGTTACGAATTTCAAAATTTGATTTGCGAATCTCTCCACCTATTGTTTCACCTAATTTTTTTTTCACTTTTTTCACCTAAAATACTGCTTCATTTTGTTTTTTTCCTGATGGCACCTAAGAAAAATGGCGTCTCCGTCTCATCCTCCTCCAGTAAATGTCTTTATAAATCAATAAATGTGCACGCATGGTTGTGTAATACATACTTTATATGGGAGTTTTTGTGGGTCCAGAACCGATTAATTGGTTTTACATGTATTCCTATGGAAAAACTCGCTTCAGCTAATGAATGATTTGCCCAATGAACGGATTAAATTCGTTAGCCAGGGCACCACTGGGAGCAGTGTTTACATATTCCAGTGTAGGCCCAGGACCATCACTACTACTGATGCAGTGGTGCAAATGCGGGCCGGTTCACCATTTGGTGTGAAAGGGGCCACAGTGTCACTTTTGCATGAGAGGCTGTAACTGAGTGGCTACTCGGGAAAGTGCACAATAAGACGGCAGGCAAAAAAGGCAATCGAAAGGTGGAATTGATTTTCAGCTCCTCAGAAAAATACACCAGAGGCAACAGAAAGTTAAGCACATGAAAGGTATTTCCTGTGACTTCTCAGCCAACGAGCACCAAGTGACTTTCTGAATGAGGTAGGAAAATGCTTTCGCCAATATTAGGTTCATATAAAAGTCTGTGTGGTGGAAAGAGCTGGAGTGAATGAGAGGCCACATTTACTTTCAACATTAAAATCCCATCGCATGCCAAGACGTCCTTTCTGTCACCTGTGTTTGTTTTATGTAGCTCGGATTGAACATAACAGAAACGTAACCTCAACTCTAAAAATACCCGTCGACGAGGATGAGCCTTGTCACGAGACGGCGTTGGATCCACAGATGCTTTTTCTTTGAACTGGATTGAAGTCAGTCTGTTCGGTTCATAATATCAGAGCAGGCTGTTAAAGTTTTGGGATGTTTCCAGAACTGCCTTTGCTGTTTGTCTTTGATGACTCAGAGGACGATCTCGATTCTTCTAATCTTCGGGGAGCGATGCCGTGGAGAACAGTGCCCTTCAACACCGGTGTGCAACAGCAGGACCACAGACCCGAGAATGAGACACATGACTCCTTTGTCTGTGCTTACATTTAAAAACGATGTGTCAGTGCAGCAGAGGTGATGCAAAATATATTTATTTTTCATCTTGTACATGTGACTGAATGATTTTTTAAAGATGAGGAAAGTTGCAGAGCTTCAACTCGTAATTACTTTCATTCTCAGCTACTTTGTCAGCAGTTTTATCAGTTAGTTGTTGGCTCTATAAGATGCCAGGCAATGGTACAAATGATAGATTTTTTTAGTGATTTGGACTATTTTTGGTGGTGGACCATAGGGGGAACCAAGGTCAGGCTTTATCAGAGTAACCTTCACGTTATCGGTATTGAGGCTAAATCGGTTGCAACTTCCTGGTGGCCATTTTGGAGCCAAATACTAGAAGCTGGACTGCGAGATTGAACAAATATATTCAGTGAATCACGGCTGACGTTGAGCTTCATCGCCGACATCGGGAGACAGTCATGAAGACTGCAGCACAGTTTCACTTCTCCGAGGTCGCTGTTCTCTCTCAGCTTTACCGACGCCTGTTTGCAGTGATTTGTCCTGCTAAAACTACACTCTCCTCCGACGCTGTTCTCTCTCAGCTTTACCGACGCCTGTTTGCAGTGATTTGTCCTGCTAAAACTACACTCTCCTCCGACGCTGTTCTCTCGCTGAACGCATGACAGGATATACCATTGATGTGGCTATGCTAGCGTCTTTACCCGAGCCCAAACAGCTCAAACTTAACTTTTTGCTCCTACAAATATGGCGCTATGGGTGCTCCTCTCTCGTTCCCTCACTTGCTCCCTCTGGGGGGGGGAGGGGATAAAGTATCTCTCTATTTATTAATGGTGAGTTTGCATAGTTTTAAAATACAGTGGAACCTCGGACAACGACCTCTTCTGACAACGGAAAATTCGGGTACCGACGAAAAATACTGCAAAAAAATTGAACCTCATAACGATGAATTATGCGGACAACGACGCCCGGGTCATGCCTGCGTCACTTCTGGGTCTCAACGAGAATGACCCAGAAGTCAGAGCGCTAGCTACTAACACTAGCCGCTAATGCTAGCCACTAATGCTAGGGAAGCTAGTGGGTGACGTATGCGTCACTTCTGGGTCTCGGCGAGAATGACTCGGAAGTCAGAGCAGCTAGCGAAAATTTCATTCATTCTGAAACGGAATGAATGAAATAAGTTCTAAAAATGACTTAGAATGTATTCTTACTTTGACTTATGACTTCGTAGTGTGTCTGTGGACACTGCACACGTCCATAACACAAACAACTCCAGAGACCGGAGCTGCTGGCTCTTAACACAGACAAAGGCTGCTAACGGCTGTTAGCTGTGTCGACACGGCCTGGGCAGCGCCGTGTCCGACCCTGTCGACGGCTGTGTCGAGCTGGCGTGTCCGGGCTGGGCAGCACTGTGTCGACGCAGTCCGGGCTGCTAACAGGCGGCTAACGGCAGCGACACGCCGGCACGGCGCTGCCCGGCCCGACACTCCGGCACGGCGCTGCCCAGGCTATGGCTACGGTTAACAACATAGCCGGTTCCGGATAATTAACATAACTTCCTTTTCAAATAATAATAATGAATAAATGTGCAGGTAGGGGTGTGTTTACGTACTTTATATGGGAGTTTGTCGTGGGTCCAGAACGGATTAATTGGTTTTACATGTATTTTTATGGAAATAGTGACATCGGATAACAACTGATTCGGATACAGGCCGTGACGCCGGAACGGATTATTGTTGGTATCCAAGGCACCACTGTATAATGTGATATATATCAGATATTGCAGTATTGAAAATATTGATATGAGTATTTTCTTCCCCATATCGCCCAGCCCTAACCAGAAGTGACCATGTTTGGACAAACACAGCAGAGCTGTGAAAGTGCAATGGATCCGTTGGTTTATGGGTAAACTGAATGCAAGTGGCCCAGTAAAGCTTCAGGAAGCATCGTCTAACGAAAAAAAAAGTGTTTGGTTAACTCAGTAGAATCTGAAATGAGTGGAGCTATCATCGAAGGTTGTCAGTCAACGCTCATAGCCCCGCACAGAAGAAATGTGCCATAATATCTTAACAACAGAGCAAAAATGTAAAGATGGACCAGGTTACGACTCATGACCAAAACACTGGGTCCATATTATTAACACGTAGAAGAACTGACATTTTTATTCGAGCACAAGCCACCACTTTTTGACTGAGTAATAGTCTGAGTGTGTGTTAAAACTGAGGCGACAGTGATCAAAGCATCACGTTAGAAACAAAAGAAGTGAGTTTAGAAGTGAGAAGAATGATTGTTGATGGACACAAAGCAGGACAAAGTTACCAAAAAGTTCATTCTAAGTGGTACAGCCTTGGTCCAGGGGTGTACTCACTTTTGGCACCACGAGTTTGCCAAAAACCCAATCACTGCTCTTTCTCCTTTTGTCCTGTTCTGCACTGCTGCCAGAAAGTGAAAGTGAAAATTAATATCACAGGCAGAATGTGCTGAGTTCCATGAAATTGCACAATGGCATTATTTCCACAGCGTTCAATAATATAATTTTGCTTCAGCAGGCTGTTGCCTCAAATGAATGTAATCTAAACACTACATTTTGTCAGCCAGCGCTTTTCCGTCTCTATGCTAAACACTTCTATTCACTCCAGACAAGCTGCTTGTGTAATTATTGTTTCCAAATGCAAAGTAATGTCTGTGTTGATAAATGTTTGTATTATTACACCAGGCTGCTTTATTGATCTGTACTTGATATTTATCCGTTCTGCCTTCATATTTAAATGTTTTTTACCGTCAATGCTTCTCATTAGCGCACAGGCTTGATAACATAGGAAATTAATAAGAAGAAACAACTGAAAAGATCAATATAACATAATTAGCTTTGAAGTGCCTGCTGCCGTTTCCTGCGAGCGTGGAGTTGAACTAAACGTGGACTTTTTTCAGTCTGTGTCCACATCACCCCCCCCCCCCGGGGTTTAATTAATGGTTAAATCTCCAGCTAAGGTAATGAGACGGCACGCTGCTGCAGTTACCGGTGAGCAGACACTGTGTGGGTTTTATTTTAATGTGTTTTGAAGGTGGGAGTGGGTGAGAAAGATGAGCCTGTGTCTCTGATTGGGAAATGATCCTTCATTAATTGGTTCGCTGGTGTCTGTAGAACTCAGACTCCTCTAAGTAGTCCACAAAAACACCAGCGATGTGTGAAATCACTCGGCTGCTTTTAGTATTCTGATGCACGAGTCAGCGAGTGACGCAATGCAACTGAAAGACGTTTTCTAATTTTAGGAGTTTGTAGCGGATATGCTGTTTTAGAGTTGAGTGATTCAGCCAAAAATGTTCTCCTGCAAGTCAGTTCACTGATAATTATCAGGATAAATGTTAAATCGTTACTTTAGTCAGGTTTAAAGGGTGGAATTTTAAGAAACCAGATCATTTGTGGTTTTATTATATTAAGAAAAGATGCAAGAAGACTCAAAAAGACTAAATAATGCAGAGGGGACAGATAATCTCCTCTAAAAGATGTAAAACACAAAAAATGGTTTAAGATGCAAAAATGAAAAACGATATTTAAGACGTAGAAAAGGCAGGATTTACTTCAAAGACAAAAATGGTGAGAAAGAACAGAATAAAAAAAAGAAAAGTTACAAAGACAAAAATGGAATGGAAGACATAAAAAGATGATAAATTGTGATATAGGGCATGTGTCCATGTGGAGCATTTTTAGCACCAGCAGCATCAGTTTTCTATTCCAATCTCTCAGTGTTTCCAGCGCTAAAGCGCTAGAACGACTTTAGAACATAGCTACCCTTGTCAAGTACTGCTCACTCACCCACCAATTAAAATCGAGAAGGGGCGAGACATGGGAAGTAAACACTGTAACTTGTAATCTGTAATCTGTGCTGTGATGGAGGGGAAACTGACTGACAGCTCAGTTTCTGATCTGACCACAGACTGTTTATATAACTGGACAAAGTGACCATGACGTCATCCATTAGTTTGTGAAGGGTCGTTTGAGGTCAATCAGGTTGTCACTTCCTGGATGACATATTGGAGTCAAAAACAGGATGTAACCATATTTGGATGAACCGCAGCGGAGCTACCAAAGCGTTCATGCCAGGGGACTCATGGGAAGCTAATATTAGCTGCTAGCTTACTGATGGGGCAAAACTTCACCACACAGTGTCAAATTAAGTTACATTACAATGTTGTTAGTGTAAACACTTACACTCGACTACAGCTGTCGGTATCTCAGGTACAACTATGTCCATATTGAATAAATAGAACATATGAAGGTCCAAATCAGTTTGACTTCACTAGCGAGCTGTTGCTATAGCGACATGTCAATAAAACCCCCGCACGGCAGTGATTTGTTGGATTTTTTGCTGTAATATCTTAACAACGGAGCAAAAAGTTAAAGCTGGATCATCATGTTACTTATTAGAGGATCCAAATAAAATGTTTGAAACCATGACAACACATGAAAATTCAATTCAATCTCAATTCAATCTTTATTTGTATAGCGCCAATCATAATCGCCGATTATCTCTAGGCGCTTCACAATTCGAGGCCGAGACCTCGTGACATGAAATGTGCTCAGTATTTTATTTTCAGATAGAATCACATGTATCTCTATGGGAAAAGGCTTCTTGGAGCTGCACAATGGGTTCCCCAGTGGCCAAGCGGTGGTATTACAACTGAAAGTTACCCCCCCCCCGCATCCTGTGTTTTTATTTCATATAAACAGACACTGAATGTGCACGTTTGAAGTCATCAGGTCAAATCTCTAAATCGCTGTCGTCTTGATAAACCGAATGCAGATTTTAATTTAAGCATATTCTCATATGAATAAATCTCAAACCGATATTTTGGAAGCTAAAAATAGCAGTCTGTCAAAATGTGTATGTTACAGGAGTCACATAGTCGGAGGACATGTGACCTGCACAGGACCACAGCAACAAAAAACACTGAGCGACGCGCTCAACGCTAACGCTAATGCTCAGGAAGTAACGTTGCAGGTGCTAAAAACACTGTCTTTGGACACAAAAACAACTGAATGCATCATTTTTGTCAAAGCTTATTTATCATCTGTTGTATTTAAAAAAGCTAATTCTATAAGTAAAATGTGTTTGTGTCGTCTTACCTTGTCCCACTGTCTTTCCCTGTCCAGAGTGATGACGATCATGGCGGGATGCACCAGGTAGCCGTTACTGTTGAAGGAGAAGTCGTTGTGTTCCCAGGTTACATTCAGCATGTGTCTGCACAGAGACGGACGAAACAGAGGAAACTGAAGCAAAGCTCACGCAAACAGAAACACCTTCTCCACATTTAAAGAAGCTGAGTCCGCCCAAAAGGAAGTAAAAGTCTAAAAAAGAAACTTAACAGGAGATGGTCGTAAATAACTAACCCTAACGTCAACATCTTTACATCAGCAACATCTTGTTCATAACAGCCTTTGGCTGCTGAGATGTAAATAAGACACACTGTGAAAAACAGGGTTTGATTTCACTCAATCAATAAAGCATCAAAATTCTCACTCACTCAGTCATTCCTCCACCAAAATCATCATGGCAACCTGGGGCATTGAGCTGGCGAGTCCACACAAAGGAATCAATGGCACAGACAGGAAATATATGTAGTAATATTTTCATTTAAAGCAACATACAGTGAAACAGTCCATTTGGTACATTACTGACAACCAAGAGTTTAAAGACATGACAGAATGAAGCGTCCCCATGGTATAGTATCTTCAGCTGAAGTTTAAGATGAGGAACATGCACTGCCTGGCCAGAAAGAAAGTCGCCACCTGGATTTAACCAAGGCGTGTGGTTTTTTTCTTTCATCGACTGGACTGGAAATTTGGTTGAAATTTGGGAAACTTCTTCAGTAAGAAGAAGCTTCCCGGATGGGTGGCAAAACGTCTTCAACCAAATTTCCAGTCCAGT
>JAQQAE010019406.1:0-10941 GCA_029823295.1 Pseudamia nigra | reverse complement strand
CCCCCCCCCCCCCCCCCCCCCCCCCCCCCCCCCCCCACTGAAGCACAAATACCTGTAATAATGCACTTCGTCAAAGCGGAGTGGGGGAGTTACAGGAAGTGGAATCACTGCACAGTGGGAGTATTATAATGTTTGTTCCTGAAGGTCACTCATCCATTCGTACCCCAGTCCTGCTAATGACGCAGTGGCGTGACTCCGCACCAGTCAACGATAAAAACCCCAACACCCGGGAAGGGGGAGGGCGACAGGCGAAGTCAAGGCCGTTTGTCTCCATATGGCAGCCCCTTTCCCGCTCGCTCTCTGGGGGGACTCTGAAAGCCTGACCACCACCGATCAGATTAATCACCACTGACTCACACAATGACCATGACAGACTGCCAAAGCCGAGACGATCCACCTCCTCCGACACAATGAGCAAACACGCCAGAGCTACGGTCGACATTGTTTTGTAAGGACACGGGGACCTGAATCTGAGGGAAATCCAGCACAAACCCAGAAACAGAGCCGATTACTTAAGGCAGTGAGTCCCAAACATTTAAAGCTCGACACGAAGAGAAATGTGGCATCTCCGTATGACCCAAGTGTAAAAAAATATAATAAACTGCTCTAATATCTGCATTTTTTATTATTAATGAATCCACATATAGCATTTTCTGTATTTTGGTCTTTACATTAAGTGTAAAATAGTACTGTGTATTAGAATGACTGCTGAACTTTGTGTATTTGATTTAATGCTGTTCATAACACTACATTAATGTAAACAAAACAAGCAACAAATTAAAAAATGAACAAAATCAACAGAATTAATGAGAGAAAACAGACAAAAAAGGAGCAAATGCCCAAGAAAATGAGCAATAACCAGCAAAATGAGCAAAAAATTAACAAGTTTTAAAAATGAATAAAATATACATGACAGTGAATAATAACTGCAAAAAATAACAAAATACGTAAATCTAATAAAAATACAAAAGTACAAAACAATGTAACTAAATAATCAAATTAATAAAACAAGGAATAAAGTGACAAAAAAAATTTAACAAAAAACTTTATCTATAAGCACATTTAAAAACAGATGTTGAACCAAAGTATTGTACCTCCTTCAAAATAGCAAAAAAAGAACCAACTAAATTATTTTTTAAAAAATGAATCAAATAGACATGAAAATCAATAACTACCAGAAATGAGCAAAATAATGCACTAAAGACAAAATAATCAAAAAATTGACACAACTAAAAAACAAAGGAACCTACTGTCCAAAAAGTGCAAAAAAATCCAAAATACTAAAGAAAATGAGCAATAACCAGAAAATTTGATTTATAAAAACAAAAACCCACAAAAAATACTAAAAAAAGAACAACACAATGAAAAAAGTAAAAATTTAACATAAAAAACCACTAAATGAGTGAAGGTCAACAATGCAAACAGAATAATAAATAAAACACACATGAAGATGAACAAGAACTACCAAAAATGAGCAAAATAATTCAGAAATTAACAAAAATGAATAATTCACAATTTCTCTTAAACAATGCAAAAATGGACAAGATAATCAAAATTGAATAAGATATAAAGTATTATGAAAAAAATCCACAAAATAAACTAGAAATGAAAAACATTAAGCAACAAAATAAATTAGAATTATTAATTAATCATATGAATACAATGGACAAAATAAACAAGAATGACCTGAATAAGAGACAAAATGAAGATGAACATATGTGAACAAAACAAGCACAAAATGGGCAGAAAGAGGAGAAAATAATGATAGAAATCAGTAAAATAATAAGGCTCCACTTCCCTCCATTTGGGAAATGCAGCGTTAAGGCACAACCCGACACACACACACACACACACACACACACACACACACACACCAACACACACCCGTTTCTCTGACAGTGTTATATCACCCATCTGTGATGTGCAATGCTTTTGTCATCAAGTTGATGTTCCCACTTTCTCGTCTGCTGATTCTTCAGGCAGTGACTCCCTGCATTTCCCAGAATGCCTTTCAACAGCCCGCAGAGAGTGGGCGTAAACTTGTTGATTCCTCTCAGAGGTAGGCGTATATAGGCATACAAGCAGCTTGCACGTGTGATCATTCATTTCTAGGGTTATACGTGTCTATAATGGCGGCCCGTGGCTGCAGTGCGCTCTGGTCTGCTGTGGGCGTTCGCGTTGCTCCTCTTCCTCCTCTGCCGGAGCTCCTTCCCTTCGACGACAGTGTAAAACATCAGGCCCCTGCTCTGCACCGGCAGCGAGAGCTCACAGCTGGTGTTTTGATCAATTCATTCATTACTTAACTGAACAAATAATCACTCGGTAACAGAGTTCTTAAAAGAGGAAATGTGCCCAGAATCAGTGATTGGCACATTTTCTGGGCAAAAAAAAATGTAAAGGACTTTAATTTGAGTTGTGGAAAAGTATGACAGACGTTAGAACTGTGTGATACAGCCAAATACTGTATGTTGATACTAATGATTATCACAAGAAATGTCAAGTTATTATTTCAACCAGTTGTGAAGGTAGTTTTTGGTTGTGACTGAAAGGTTATTTTTGATATTAAATAACTAGTGAAAGATGCAGTGGGACAGAGATCAGAGAAGACACCGAAAGATATGAACTGCAAAAGGATTAATTATTATCTAAGACTAAAAGGTGAAAACACTAAAGATTAAAAAAAAATTACGGTAGATATGAAACATGTACATAGACAAATACAACATATAAGACCTAAAGTAAACAGATGAGAATGAAGAATTATATGAAGACAGTTCTTGTTACTGAGACAAAAAAAGTTTGTATATCATAATACATCTTCATCATGAAATATCATGCAATCAAATATATTGATGGTTAGTCATTTAGCTCTGATGAGCATTTTCAGATCTTGAATTTCACAGGATTAAACCAAGCCAAGTTAAAAGATCAATAAAGATAAGGTATATGAGATGTGAAAAGATGAAATATGTCACTGAACACATTTAGATAAAAACAGCATTTACATAAAAATGGAAAACACACAAAAATAACAAAAGACATAAAATATGCAGTCAAAGACCAATACAATGTAAATGTTGTTAAAATATTAGGCAATTCCATGAAAAGTGGGACACAGCAAAGCAAAAAATAATTTCCATTTCAGTGTCCTAAAAAGGATGCAACTTATTCATAAGGTCCCCAACTTAGCAAATCAAGTTATATTCATGATTAAATATCCCTTTTTCACAACTGTCAAACTGCAATTTCACATAAAATACGCCAAAAAAAACAACAAAATTGGATTGTCTAATAACAAGTAACTACCTGGGCTTTGAATTTTAAACAGTGCAATTTAATACGACCAGTGTGGAAAAAATATCATGTGCTACAGTTGAATTTTGAATTGAAGGAGGTGGATGAAATATTGGCTGAACTGCATGTTGGCAATTAATGTAATGTCCATCACAAAAATTCAGAATTATTTGTTTCACAGAAGTGAGATGGAAAATTGAGAAAATCTTTAATATTCCCTTAGCCGTAGCCAAGGGTAAGTCAACCATGCAACAATTCTGCGACAGACTTTGATAACCTGCGTGAGGTAGAGGATGAAGAACTGTAACGTCCGTCACACTGTAACAACTGTCACAAAATGAGAGTCCTGTCATGTCTGTTACACCCGTAGAACAAGGAGTGTGGTCAACTTAATTATGTCTTGTCTACAACAATGAGCAGTTCCAGTCATTACACATAGGTGGCAGCAGCAGCAGGGTCATTTCTAGGGAGTCGACCTATAATGCCATTGTACTTCCTGGAGTCTGAAGTGTGTCCACGTTTCAATAGTCATTTAAGTTCCCCTCTGCAATTCCCCTCGGGGGAATCCCTGTCAACATCTTGAATGTCGCTATAATTCTCTGAAAAATGGAATTGAACTTGCTGAGATTGACCATCAGAGGGCTGATAACAATAATAATAATAGTAATAATAATAATAATAATGGATTGGATTTATATAGCGCTTTTCAAGTCTCCTTCCCAAAGAGCTTTCACTGAATCCATTATTCATTCTCTGCGCAGTCACACACTGCGGTGGGAAACGACATCTGTATCCTCAGCTGCCCCGGGGCAGGCTGGTAAAAATGTGGCCGCCAATTCGTGCCAATGGCTACTTTGAACGACACCAAATATTCATTTATGAGAGTGCTTTGAACAATACTGGTATTGTTTCACATGGTTTTTACTGTTCATGTTTAATTGTCAGGCTTAACAGATTTTCTGGTTTCCTTGGTTTTCTAGCCTGATATTGTTTAGAGTCAGTGTAATGCATATAGTGGCAAGATAAAAAAGCTCCAGCCAGACACTATGCTTATGAGACCACAGGACAGGTGAAATAAAATTGACTTTTCCATAATGCAGACACATATGAGCTACATCCTACATTCTGTATTTTAATTTTACATTCTATAATCTAAATTCTACATTCTGTATTCTACACCCCTGATTTTCTATTCCGATATTGTTTGGCGCTAGTGTAATGCATAAAATGACAAGATGAAAACGCTCCAGCCCTGTTGCTTATGAATGAGACCAGGTGTTACAGAATGGAGTTTTCCAAACTGCAGATGCATATAAGATGCTGGTTATATGTTTTTTGTAACTAATTTTTAGGTTTGACCAATTTTGAAATTTTCTCCATTCTGGCATGAGGTCTATTGGGAGACTGTCTGATCACATATAGGCCACAGACTTTGCCAGTTTTCCTGAAATGCACAAAAAGGTGTCATTTGATGTAGTCATGCACAATTGGGCTAGTCAATCTCAATCTTGACCATATCAATACAAATATTTCAGAATGACATTGTCTATAGATCAGTGAATGTAATGTAATGTCTGTCATGTAATGTCATCACGTAGATTTTTTCCTAATCTTAGAATTGCCTGCTTAGTGCTCTGTTATAATAGGTATATTAGCAAGCCTAGTCCCTCAATATACTGTGCGTCGAATTTACAATCATTTGTATCACTGAGTTTTCAGAGAAATTTGAAACAAATTTTCATGCGTCTATTTTACGCAATGCCCATCACGCTCACAATTTCGTAATTATTAAAAAAACAGAAACATCACAAGATATCTTTTCATCCCCACCCAAACTATTTCCATGCATAAGATTTGGGTTTTTGGTTTACATATTTTAACTCTGAACGAGGTGGAAAATGCTCAGACCCCTTCCAATTGTAACATCCGTCACAGTGGAATTGCCCTATTAATAAAACACAAATGGATGAAAACTGAGTTCTTATCATGATGGAGACAAAAGAAAAGTGTATGTAACATGATAAATCATTCAGTATCAATATATACAATACATATCATAATAACAGTTTTATTGACCAGTTTACATGGGCATGTTCAGATTTTATGTTGTAAACCAGGGTTGCCTCTACTATCATAAAGCTTAGGCGACCACTCAAGCCAAGCTGACATAAAATGAGTGGGGAATTAATAATGATGATGCAGAATGTGTACATGTTTTGTTGAAAAATACAACCTGTTCTTGCTGTGAGACACTCAAATCCCCCACTCATGACACACATAAGAACCTAGAGATAATCGTTGATTATGATTGGCACTATACAAATAAAACTGAACATATGAGTCTTCCACAGACTGTGGTATTAATATGACATTACTTTTGACTATTACTACAGTATGCTGCCAGTTTCTTAAAATATGCCAAGATAACGGTGCAAAACAAAGTGAATAATCAGTTCAAACTTGCCAACCACCACAACTCTTTGGATAGCCAGCCCTCTGAAAATGATGTTAAAATTAAAAATATCCTGAAGTTGGAATTATGAATCCATTGAGGTGAAACAGTAACTGTATTTAAGTGAAAATTCACTCAATATTTTCTGCTAGTTTCTATAGTCCTTAAATAGTTATTGCAATGGCAAAGCCAACTGGCTGCAGCGTAGGGATGAAACAATTACTGGTGTAATAATAAACTGTGGTGAAATTCATGACAGTGTTACGGTTTAAAATTTTAATAATCATTAAAACTGTGATTACTGCGCATTGGAAACTCACGGAAATACAGTTCCCAGCAATGAAACAGTCTTTCAAACACAGGTGCACATGCCCAGCACGTAACATGAGTTTTGTTTTGCCCCAGTGAAATCAGAGCAGAATGCGCCGGTGCTGACAGTGCCCCAGAGAGTGTGTCACCCCGTAAGAGGACTAAGTCTGTGTGGTCGAATTTTGGTTTTTGTAAAAATGCTGAGGGGAAACTAATTGGAACATGCAGAAAAAAAATAAAGGTCGCTGTGAACACAGCAAATGTAATGTATGATAAGTTTTAGGTTAAAGTGTGATATGGAGACTAAATGGAACAATGGAAATTCTATGTTTTGTGTGTCTAACTTGGGAGTAGCTCATGGGTGCATCACTTCATCTGCCTGTCTTCTTACCCTGATGCGCACATCACTCTGGACTCAGACCACATGACCTTCTTCCATTGCTCCAGAGTCCAATCTTTGTGCTCCCTAGCTAATTGAAGCCTTTTTTTTCCCGGTTAGCCTCACCGATTAGTGGTTTTCTTGACACTACACAGCTGTTCAGTCTCAATTCCTTGAGTTCCCTTCACATTGTGCGTGTGGAAAAGATCTTTCTGTATTTGCTTAGTTAAATCCAGGTGGCGACATTTGTTTGGCCAGGCATGTATAATGGAGAAATCCAGTCGAAGTCTGAATGTGACCAAAAACAAATCAAACATAAGCCACTAAGTCGGTAAAGTTGTATATGTGACGTCGTTTCCTACATACAGACGTATCCGTGCCCATTTTGAGCTATCAGCATGTGCAAAAAAAATTATTTCAGAATGCGTATAAGCAGTTTTTGAACATTTTGAGCACATAATAATCAAAATAATTAATAATACTGTGATAATACTTTTAACCATCATAATTTTGGTCACAATAATTGTAATATGATTTGTTACATCTCTACTGCAGAGTTTTTGCCTCAGGTGCATTTGACTGATAATCAGCTGACACACTTGAAGTTTAAAAAGGGTTTAGCAGTCAGTGTTGGAGGGACGCTGCTAAACACACACACTCACACAATCTACAGAGCATGAGCAGCACTCATAAAATCACTACAGGACATGCCGACCTGTTTAAAAATTAAATTGACAATTACCTTTACATCATGAACTAATGTAAGTGGTGAGCATTAAAGAACACCACTGGAAGAACTGCTGTCAAACACACACATGAAATCCTGAAAGACTGCTCCGTGCAAACTACATTAACAGTATCAAATGTACATTATGCAGCCAGCAAATGTAATAATAAAAAAGCACATTAAACTTTCTTCCTTCCATACATATAGAAATGCTACACCACAAACAACCAGTTTTCTTTTTTATCTCTAAAGCCATGCACAACACTTTACATAAGGGTTTCCCTTGCCATTATAAGGTGTAGGAAGGAAGAAGGTGTTTATCAGTCTAAACCAAATTAATGTAAAATGCATTTTGCAATAAATAATGAATGAAGAGAGCTCGCTCAGTGGTGACAAAACAATGAGGGGGTGCATAATAGACCAGTCAGCAGTAGGTGTTTCAATGAAAGTTTCTGTTACCTGTGATTGACAGCTGTCCACAGCCAATAATGAAGTTTTCTTTCCAACTTTTTTTTTAATACTATTAATTTATCTAAATGGATAAGTTGTAATTTGCTGCAACACTATAATCACAATTCTATTGACTTCAAAACAGCAAAGGTAGGAAAAGGTGCATCAGGTCTGTATATGTGTGTGTGCTCTGCTTATGAACCTGTGTCTAACGGAAATGAGAAAAAGTATTTAACATCAGTATGGGTTAGTACTGACACAGATGGTTATACACTACGTGTTTGTCCACTGTTTCTCTTTGATACACATACAGTAGCTTCTTATCTGTCCAACAGGACACAGCTAAAACATTAAATCGCAGGAAAACGAGTGCTATCTCTGGTTTTTCCATATACAATTTTTGTCCAAGTCAAACGCCATTCAAAAATGCTACGGTTGTAGTAGTACAACCAGATGTAGATGTCAACGTATACTGTACATCTGGTGAACTGCCGTCATACCTTTTTGTTATTGCATTTATTAATCATCATGCCTTTACATCCCTTGAGCCTGTACTATTGCTTTCTATCGTATGATGGTTGTACTTATGCAGTTGCAGCCACATGTCGTGCTGTTTCTCATGATCTGCATAACCGTAAGTAGAGAAACACAATCAACCAAACCAAATGATCAGTGCTGAAAAGACAAACTTAGTATCAGAAGAACTTGGCTCCAATAACGACCAGTAGCTAATATTATAATATTAACTTATTTTAGGTTTAGGCTAACAGATGTTAATATTTACTCGGTTTTACATGTGGGATAAATAGTAATATTAAGATATTTGTAGTACACTACAATGGGCATTTTACATTGTTAAACTTTATGTAGCAAGTCACCTTTCAAGACATTTTTGTTAAATTCTGCAGCTTCCCACTGTCTCTCTATGTGGTATAAGCTTCATTTTACTGTCATATCTTGCCTGTATCAAATAAGAGTGGGATTATGGCATCAAAACCTGTCAAGGTGATTTCAGCACCACAGTGAAATGGACAGCTCCTCTGCTCTTACAGACAGCTCTGCCAGGGATTTTTTTTTTTTTTTTTTTTTGGTCTTCTAGATTTTCCCACTATTTTAGTTTAAGTAACTGTGCTGTAAAATCCAACACATGCTTAGTAATACACCCACTAACCACTACGGGTAAACCTAGTGCCAGACAAACTTATCCAAGTACAGTGGTACCTCGCTGTACGAAATTAATCCGTTCCGGCGTGATGCTCATACAGCGATAATTTCTCACAGCGGGACGGGGTTTCGCCATATTAATATATGTAAATGATATTAATCCGTTCCAGGACCCACAAAAACTCCTATATAAAGTATATATTACACACCCATACGCACACATTTATTCATTATTATTTGAAAAGGAAGTTATGTTAATTGTCTGAAAAGGAATGCATGACATTAGTTCTAAAAATGATTTACACTGTCTTCTTACCTTGGCTGCGGTGATGAATGCTGTCTTGTAGTGTGCGTCACTAAGCTCTGTTTACACTGCTTTGTGTAAACAGCATGTCTCAGCTCACTCGGCACCGGTGTCCGGCAATGGAATCATAGCAACAGCTAACCGAGAGGGTGAACTCATAACAATTGAGGACTCGTCTGCGATCTTAGAACCGAGAGTGAATGACCCTAACTTCTGGGACATTCGACCGGGACATACTGTAAAACATCGTGTTAGCAAGTGTTTTGTGTGCTCCGGTGTGTGAAAAAAATGTGGTTTGTTTCGAGTCGGCGTCGCAGTGCTACCAGCTAGTTAGCTGTGTGTCTCAGCTCACTGGATGCCAATTTAGCTTAGCCACAGTAGGCTTATGGCTACTGTTCTTAGCTATCAACACAGAGCTGTGTTGATAGCTAAGACAATATTTTTCATACAGTGAATATTTCGTAGAGGGAAGCGTTCGTACAGCGAGGTACCACTGTATCTCACAAACTGCTGATCTACTGAGATTTTCACCCACAACCATCTCTAGGGTTCACACAGAATGTCCTGCTGCAGAGAAATATCCAGTGAGCAACAGTTCTGTGGACTGAAATACCTTCTGCTTGTCAGAGGTCCGTAGTAATGGCCAGACGGCACTGAGCAAATAGAAAGCTACCAGTAACTCAAATGACCATTCATTTTAACTGAGTAATGCAGAAGAGCACACGACATGTGCAACATTGAAGCAGATGAGTTTCACACCAGGTGAAACTCATGTCAGATAAGAACAGGAAACTGAGGCTACAATTCACACGGAGTCACTGTGATTAGTCAACAGAAGATAGGTTTAATGAGTCTCAATTCCTCCTGCGACATCCAGGTGGTCAGAACGTCAGTGTCAGCAACGTGGATCCATTCTGCCTTCTACTGTCCAGGCTGATGGTGGTGGCACATTTTAGACCCTTACAATTAACCGTGTATAATTTTAACACCACAGCATGCCAGGACTATTGTTGCTGACCATTTCCACTCATTTATGACCACAGGGAACCTTCAGGGAACTACCACTGCTTCAGTGGCTTTTCTTTAAAAACCAAAGCACTATCTGAGATGCTGTAAGTTGTCAGTTTCTGAGTCATTCCAATAACCTTGCTAGCTCTTGGTCTTCCATTCCTGGGATGGTTCATCATGGTGTTGGATGATTTTGGTGACTCCACTCGGGGACACATTCCAAGCTCTTGAGATTTTTCGGACGGTGAAATGATGGACTGCCTTTTCTCTTTACTTGACAGTGTTGGATTTGTACAGTAGTTGTAGTGGCACAAATAGGGATAAGAGCTCTACCCAGACTTCCTCTGCAAAAGACCAGTGATGCTCTAAAGCACATTAAGGCAAGAATTGGCACAAATTAACACTTTGTGAAATGAAAATTATTCCAGGTGCCTGTGATGGGAGAATGCCATGAGTGTGCAAAGCTGCCATCAAAGCTAAATGTGTCTACTTTGGAAAATCTAAAATACAAAACACATTCTGAGTTGTTGAACACTTGTTTGTTTACTACATAATTCCATATCTGTTCTTTCACAGCTTGGATGTCTTCAGTGTTAATGTTGAAAATAACAAAAGTAAAGAAAAAACACAGGAGATGATGTGTCCATCTAATAGTGCATGAAGTCATCATACTCACACACTACCATGGCCCTCTGCAAAATTCTTTGTATATGAATGTCGTAATGCAACTGTATGCTAATTATCTGCAAAGAGGTTTTTTTCTGTGTCCAAAGCGGTGCTCCCCCCAGGAGCTCAGTTCTGGGAATGTGGCTTTTTACTCTCTAACCCATTGTCATCTTCCCCACCCCCTCCCA
>JAQQAE010019405.1:0-10941 GCA_029823295.1 Pseudamia nigra | reverse complement strand
TGCCATTTATTTTATTGATAACCGCCATGACATTAGCTCCCTCTGATTCTGTAGGATTGAACATGTTCTCCCCCCTCCCCAATAAAGAACATTAAAAGTTAATGTTTGTTTCCATCTCAGTTCCTCGCTCTTCATGCCAGTCTGTGTCTCGTCTTGCATTTATCTCAATCTAACTCCCTGCCTGTCAGATTTTCCTCCTTTCTCTGCTACTGAATCCGGCTCCAGTCTTGCCTTTTTACAGGTCCTCTTGTGTCTAGGTCCCAGTGTGTGACGTCAGTGAGCAGAGAAGAGAGGAAAGGAGAGAGAAGGATGGAGATGAGAGATCACTGTGAAGGAAGCTGAAAAAGCGCATGCACACTATTGGCATGTACTATATTATTTTGTTTGTAGTCTATAGAGTATAGCACTCAACATCTCTGTGTATTACAGTAGAACTACATATTTTATGTACATATTCTGAGATATGCCTACTGAATGGCAAACTGCCATTCTGAAATCAATTTCAGCATAGTTTTCATTTAATTTGCCCTAAATATTTACGCATATGTCTGTAGAGACAATAGCCAAGTGCAGAATATTAGCCGCCAGCCATTTGCCACATGTCATTTGACACATTTCCTGTCTCTACTGTAACTGTCTAATAAATGCCTAAAATGCCCAAGACATACATATTGTATCTATTTTTTTTATCAAATTTGCTCAAGTCTTTCATACTGCCAGAATACATTTTTTTAGCTCAAAATACCAAATAGAGCTTTCATTTCACTCTGTGTAATCTTCACATTGTCAGGTGTTTTCAAACAGAATTTTTCCAGTGTCCAGTGGAAATTTCTGAAAATTGGTGTGTTTTCTCAATGAATTTTGGAATTTTTGAGTGTTGCCAATATTCACTGGATTTTGACTGTTTTGTGATTGACTTTTTTTTTTAACAAAAATTCATGAAGTTTGCAGCTGAGGTCCCTTTTGTTCATGACGTTATACAAAAAGTAATAATGCCCCTAAATCAATTTTGTCACTTATTATTCATATTGGTTAGCACTAATAACAGTCAAAGCCAATTTTGTTTGAGAATATTGAATTATAGTGTATTTCTCAAAAAAGCAGTTAGTGGTATATCCTCAAAACTGGCATCTAAACAGTAAATTTTTAATTGTGATTAATTAAATCATGATATAAATAAAACAAGAACTCCTTCATGAACAAAAAAATGAAAAGAAATTGGGAAAAATATTGATCTTTCATAATTTTACTGCAGTTTAAAGTTCAAAATACAAATCTTATGGTTAACAGTCCCATTGTAACTTTTTTAACAAGGTGTAAGGGTTAGGTGACTGCAGCCACACCTCTGTGCTGTGACTGTTGTGGATACTGTACCATCATGTCGACACCCTGTTTGGGTCCAGGATGATCCTGGTGGTTGGAATAGTTCTACTGACTGACCGAGGGCAGGAACTTTGCAGTAGTGATGTCACAAAAACACACAATGGCTTGTTTGATTCTAAGTTTAAGGGAAACCAGACAACTCTGTGTCCATAGTTTTTTTTGTTTGTTTTTTTTTACAGTGAAATGGTATTTTTAGAGCTCAAATACTTGTTTTATAATGGAAAAAGAAATGAAAACTGTTTTTGATGCCTCCATTAAAAGAACCATCACAGTTAAAATGCGATCTTCCCCGTAATATATCAGTTGTTTTCTTTGATTAAATAGACCACACTGAATCCAGAGCAGCCCATGGCGCCACAATGCCTTCGCTATCATAAAATATGATGGGGATGTTAAATCCATACCAGATCATAAGCATAAGAACCGGAATATTCACATTGCTAAATAAATCAATACACATAAACTCTGAGAAGGATGCGCAATGAAAGAAAGTGCAGGGACAGAGAGGAAAATAAATGGCAATTCTCCGTCACACTAACACATACTTAAGGTCACAATCACAGAGGAGTGTTGTGAAAAGCTACTCAGCAGAGTAAATATGTCATTTGTATGCTGGCAAAGGTTTTATTTTGGATCATAGAGCTCACTGTATGGAACCATATTAATCATAATTGGAAAATACACACACACACACACACCCACTCACATGTGTGTTTATCAGCAGCTTGTGATGCATACGCACAAGGTAGACTTTTAATATCCTGCTCTTTATAAAGCATAGCTCATTTTGATACAATTTTACCCGTGGAAAAAGTCAGTGATGCCAGGCATCATAAAAACAATCATTTGTGTGGATTGTATCAGGATTACTGTTTCTTCTCTTAGGGGGACATACATCTTTTCACACAGACACATAAGGGTTTTCAGCTACCTTTAGGGGATCAAATGCAAGATGTAAAATGACTGATTTAGATAAAATGTCATGATGATTCTTGTGGACAATACAGACACCTGTGATTAGCATAAAGCTTGGGTACAGAGGTTATATTGATTTTGTTGGCATTCATTTCAGCTGGTCTACACACAAGATAATGATGGAAACATACAACACACAAGCGTTACTATGTAAAAAGAGATTATTGATTATTTCTTCATTATAGGTGCAGATAACAAGCACCTTGCACACAGAGAGCAGGTTGTCTTGTTCTCACATGTGCACATTATGTTTTCATGTTTGTTTGTTTGTCCATTTGTCACATAAAATTACATAAATACTACTGGACAGACTTCCATGAAATTTGGTAGAAGGGTATCTTAGGCCAAGGAAGAACCCATTACATTTTGGTTTACTGTAGATCCAAAGATTGATTACATTTTTTCATAACCTTAATATTGTGAAATGTGGTATTTTCCTACATTTTAGGTAACTTCTTTGTTAATAATGTGTATAGAAATGTGTTTTAGAAATGAAAAAGTTAGTAATTGTTTTGTTTTTCTGTTTTTTGTTCTAAATGGAAAATGGAATGAACAAACGATACACATATTGTTATGGTTTCATGCCGGTTTGTTTGTTAGTAAGTTAGTTAGTTAGTTAGTTAATTAGTTTGTTTCAGATATGGATCTGTGAGATAAAAATACATATTTGGAGGGTGACAATATTTATGGCGCTACAGTACAGTAATGGAGGAAGTGGAATCATGTGACCATCACCAATGTGTAGCTGAGGTCATGTACTGTAGATTCAGTATGCTTCAATCAGATTCCATGTATCTGTAAAAGATAAAAAGTTATATCCTGATGAATATGGCATCCAAATTGACCATTATAGAACATCAGATTTTTCTTACTAACTCATGATTTATTCAAGATGAATTCCCGATTCCACATGTTACACTACATATAGGTTTTCAGGATTGATCAGTGGATTATGTTATTTTGGCCTGTGGCTGATCCAGATAGGAACTCCAAATCCATTCCACTTTTATGGGAAATTCTTACAAAAAAAAAAAAAAAAAATCACAAAAAAATCTTTTCCCAGTGTTAGCAGTTGTAAGAACATTCCTGTATATTACAACGAGGGTGCTGGATGAATAAACAGCTCTGTGAGTGCCCTCTACTTACAGAATGCAACCAAATGTACATCCACCACCCTCCACTATAAAGCTTGTTTAGTGTGTTTTGGGTTTTTAGTTAAGGGATTGACTGGTCCAAACTCATAGTAGATGACAATAGCGCCACATGATGTAAAAGTGAAAAAAGGTAAAGAGGAACTCCTGTGCTACAAAGACTTTTGTGTGTCACACATACGTTCAAGTTGCTTTTTGGTGTAGGTACCTGATGCATAGTTTACATTTCTGATGTTAACCCACCTGTGGGAATATTAGATGCATGTACCAAATATCCACACTGGAAACATAAACATAATACATACAGTAAACATTAAGCATTTGAAATTGTCAAGTGATGTCTGTAAATGAGACAAATACTTAGAAGGAGATGGCTGGGGTGGTGGTGAAACCCTATACGAGAGAGCGTAGTTTGTCTCCAGTTTTGACACTGGAGTTGTTTTTATGCATTTTCCATTTAACCCTCACCTCAGCACATTTTCCCTAATTCTAACTAAGTCATTTTGTACACAGACTTAATTAATCTGTAATCTTGTCAATTTTCACTTAGATTGTCTGCATCCAAAATTCACATTATGAGTAAAAAACACAATTCCTTGATAACAAAGCAAATTGATTCAAATTAAACACAATCACAAATTACAATCACAATTTCTGCTATTGTAATATGATTTTTACCAAATCTGTATCTTTATCTTGCATTTGTCCTTTTTTATCATTTGATTTTCTATTTCTACTTCTTCTTTCACTCCTCTGCTACCCTTTATCTCCACAATTAATATGTGAAAGCATCTTCAATTGTAAAATGTTCTTATGTTTTGTCACATTTTGCCTCTCACAACCCCATATATTAAAGTCCCATAAGGCCCACAAACTCACACCAAACATATACACAGCATTATCTGAGACTGTCACAGATTACTTATATCCTGTCCATTTGCTTTGTACGTTTTTCCACAAATATTAATAGAGTTAAAGGTTTAGTGAGTAACCACGCATAGTTACTGATAGACAGATGGAAGGAGAGAGAAGGGGGGAAAGTGAGACTTTGACTTTCTTTGCCGTCCAATGAAACGGCTCACAACAGGCGAGAAGGGAAACAACTGGCTCATCATCTACAACACCCACCCACACCAACACACGATCACACAAAAGAAGCAACACAACTCAGTGGATCGAAACTTAAAAACACCAATAATTCACAGGGTCATTCGGTACTGAAAAATAAGTGCAGTCTTATTCTTTTCTCACCAGTAAAAGTGAGAAAACACATATAATTCACCCAAGATATACAGAAATTAAATCAATCAACACAGTTTGTCTTTTAAATATCCCCTTTGAATTAATAAATCCACTGAAATCCTCTATTAATGGTCAGTCAATGGTGCAGATTTTGTTTGTTTGCTTTTTTGGCGGGGGTGGGGGGGCTTCTGGAATTGTTTAAAGTTGGAAACTTTCCAATTGGAATTAACAGAAATATATGGGAATAAAAGGGAATAAACCTGGAATTTACAACATTAAAGGTTGGCTCTTAACAGAGATTTTACGGTAAATGTATTTGGGGAAAATATACAGGTATTTTTGCTAAAACAACCAGATTTCAGGCAAGTCTACCGGTACTTGAGAATCTTTATGCTGTTCCTCAATCACATGCACATAGCACTTTGCTTATTACAGGAGTAATTGAAGCAAGTTCCTGTACATGTACTGTGCATTCCTCTGTTTCACGCAAAGATGATTTCTAGAACCCTTGAGTGGAAAAATTGGTGGCCATTCAGGCAAACCTAAGGCACTTTCAGCCTTGCAGAGCGCCATCCTCAACACGGCTGGACAGTGACACTGAAGAGGAGTCGGAGTTGGATGTTGAGGACATAAACATGGAGGATGATGATGAGGCCCAGGAAGAGGCCACTGCCTGAAAGGGTTTGGCAAAGATGCGGAAGCTAGGCTTGAGAAGTTAGAGGGAAGATGCTTTTGATGTGCACATTGAATGGGACTTTTTTCCTGAGGGAGTGGGGGCTTTTAAACTTAAAATAGAAAATATTTGATTGTATTATTTTGCATGATGTCCACAAAACAAAATGTTTATAATTATGTAATATTATACATTTCCCCAATTTCCAGTAAATAACCATAAATTCCCATAATTCCCATGGAAAGCTTCCCATTTGGAACATTACCAACATTCCCAGGCTTAAAATTAAATCAAAAGTTTCTGAAAATTTATCAGAAATGGACGGATGGATGTTCCACCCTTTTGCAACCGTAGATCCTAGTAACATTTTTGAACATTGGACACTTCATTTTCTGTGTTCTGGTGAATTCTATCCATCCATTTTCTGCATTTTCTCTATAACTTTGCAAAGGAAGAAAAAAAATGCAAAATAGTTGATAAAAGAAACAAAAATAACCCATGAAAGGGACACAAATAAACAAACATGAGACCATCCATCCATTTTCTAACGCTTAATCCTTGCAGGGGTGGGGGGAGGGGGATGCTGGAGCCACCCCTACCCCCATAAAACCTACAGTGCATCTATGTGGTCAGTATTTTATTTTCTATACAGAGCACTGTTTAAAATACATGTAAAACAAATATATGTTTTCATAAAGGAGGATTTACTGCAGGGTCATGGTTTAATAGTACATTAAGTGAAGTGCAGAGAGTCTTACTGTGACTTTTGGCTGGGATACAAAAGGCTATGGATAGACTGTGTGTGGGCAGCAGAGGGAGACAGGCTGCTCTCCGCATTACAGTACAGTTTAACAAGTACTTATTTCAGACTAAAGGCTCTGTAATCAATGTTATTTTGAGAAGAGCAGCCACAAGCAGCAGGCTGACACCCCTCTTTGCTTTTCTTTTCTTCTGACTTTCCATCTGTCCTCCTCCTTAATCACTCTGCCCTTTCTGCCTCCTCTTCTCTCTGTGCCGTTTCATAATTTACCCTTGTGAATGTCAAACAGCCTCATTTACCCTCTCCTCTTTTGCTCTTTCTTCGATTTTCCTCCCATATTGTTTTCCATCTCCTCTTGAGCTTTGACCTTTTTTGTAATCACTCCCTTGTGCTTATTTATGTCACCTCGCTGCCCTTACTGAACCACACTTCATTTGGATAATTAAAAGGCATTCTGAGTGTACGTATTACCCAATACTGTTTCTTCATATCAGTAGAGAGTCAAATACAAACATGTATTTTATCATTTTCTTGTTCATAATAAAATCCCAATTTTAAATAGGATATTATGCATACTAGCAACATTTTAAAATATGATGCTGATATGAAGTGTTTATTAGGTTTTGTTTATATATAACTGTAATTCTAAGGTCCCTGGAGCCAGAATAAACAAACTCGTCACATGGGCAGTTGGATAAGGAGGGTTACTATGGCAACCATCACCTAATTTGCATATTAATTAGGTAATCAATTACAAAAAAAAACTGCAACAGCTTGGGGCACCAAATTTGAATCTGTGATAGATTAGACTCCAGGATACCTCTCACTCATCAAGTGAACTTGATTTTAATAACCTGTAGCATTCCTCAAGCATCAGTGTGGGGACCAAAACTGTTTAATATGTTCATAACTGACACAACTAAGGTATCAAAGACATAACAATTCATATTATTTGCTGATGACAAATGTTATGCTCTGGGGAGAGTTTGCAGCAGCTTTTTGAGACTATCACAATCAAAATGTACAAATTAAGTGTATGGTTCAAGATAAATAAGTTATCACTCAATTTGAATAAAACTAAATGTGTATTTATTTGGAAAATATAAAATAACACAACCTATAATATAGAGAGATCATGTACACATTGAAAAGGTAAAGGAGATTACATTTCTTGGTGTGATATTGGAACATGAAATCTGCTGGGAACCACATATAAATTATGTTTACGAGTTTTGAATAGGTTGAATATGATTAGTTCTCACCTGTGATGTCATAAGTTATGAAAATTGAGAACAGCTTGTTTTTTCTCTGGGGTCTCTTTTTTGTGACTGAACATGCTCATGTTTCCACAGGTTTTAGGGGCAGCTGTGGCTCAGTAAGTAGAGCGGGTTGTCCGTGAACCAGAAGGTTAGCGGCTCAATCCCTTCTCGTGTCCACAGTGCAAAAGCGTCCTTGAGCAAGACACTGAACCCCAAGTTGCTCCCAGTGAGTGTCACTGGTGTGTGAATGGGTGAATGGAAAGCAGTGTAAAGCACATTGAGTGGCATAAGGAACAAAGTTGCTTTATAAGTGCAAGACCATTTATATGAGGTGCCAAACATTTTTAACCTATGGGACCTTTAAGAACATCCATATTGCCTGTAGCCACATTGCAGATAAACCTAAACTGCTTTAGAAATTATCCATCTCTTTTTCACCTTAAAAGTAATCCTAGGTGGAAAAATGCATTTATTTACCTCATAAAGCACTTTTTCTGGTGAAATGTACTGTATTTGTGTTTATATTGCCATTCACACTTTGTAGTATATTTTACTTTACTTGTTTGTTTGTTAGATAAATTCAAATTCACATTACAATCAGGTGTCATCAAGTGTTATGAATTTAGATCTGCCAAGTATAAAGGCTTAACAGGCATATTATGTAATGTACATGCACATTGTTGGCTCATCTCTGTACAAAGATGTATTAGCTCCCTCTGCTGTTTGATTTACAAACTGAAATTTGGGTCTCAGAAGCTCAACTTTGAATTAATTTTAAGTATATCTTCTAATAATCAATCCTAGTCTAAGGTTTCAACCAAATCCCACACTAAGTGGTGCTATTCCAAGACTATTCAAACCACCAAGCCTCTTAAAATCCAAATTGACAGCTGAGAAACACGACTGGGGATTTCTAACTTCTTCTGGCTCCACTCATCGATTATTTCCTGTAATTGCAACTTCCTGTGTCTAAGCTGAATGACTGCAGTTGCTATTATTAGTGTTGCAGTTTGTGATTCTCTGTGCTCTGATAGCCTGGGCAACATCTTGTGCGTAAGCAGTGTATTTCATACCTGCAGTGTGTGTCAGAGGAGGTGTGGAGGCTTGATCACTGCTGCTGGGTGATAGGAAGTGGTTCTTACCACTGACACGGTGACTAGGCCTGTGAGGGCTACAGCAGCCAAATCTACATGCACACAAACTGAGCCTGACATTTAAGAAAGCACTGAGACTGAAACCTAAACTGTCCATGCTCCTGGATTGTTACGTTTTGTGTTAAATTTTTACATCTTAAAGAATGTTATAATTAATACAATCATAATTATGCTTTATAATTACACTACATGTTAATGTATAAACACAAAATTATGAATTAAGCACATATTTTGTATTGTATTTTTTGTATTATAAAGATCAAATAAATAAACACTTTTTATGTGAATAAATGTACAAAGTCTACTGGAAAGTTACTTGAAAGAAAAATGACTTGAAAGTTTTGTCTTTTGTTATTTTTGTTCATTTTTCTCCTTGTTTCTAATTTGGCTGATTAATCTGATTCTTCTTTTTGTTCCTTTCTTTGCAACTTCTTCATTGGTTTTCTCATTTTGTTTATTTTTCTTTTTTGTTTATTTTTGATCATTTTCCTTCTTTTTCCATCTAATTTGGTTAATTTCATTGATTTATATGTTCATTTTTTTTATTTGATCGTTTTTATTCATTTTCCTCACTATTTTGTAACTTTGCTTTTTATCTTGCTTCTTTTTCCTCATTATTCTGTTTATTATAAGTCAAAACACTCAGGGACTTATTAAATTTTGCTTTGCTTTTGCCTTAATTTTGTAATCACAATAAATTTAATGTCACTTTATTATCATTTTGCCTTTGTACAGCAGTGTAGTGGAAACCATGCATGAAAGGGTTGAGGAAGAAGTGAATTCATAAGCATTGACTGCTGCTGAATGATCAGTAAAGCAACAAAGAATTTATCTCCTTCAAATCAAGTTACTGTACCTTTAAATGTGTCAAATATACTCAACTTTGTGTCAACATTGGAAGAAATAGAGTTGGAGGCAAGTGGATATCAGTGTGTGCAACTAAAGACAGACGTAATGTGTTAATGATGTAACTTCACACATTTAGCGCTAAGGTTAAGTTTAACCTTTGTGTTACCCTTCACTGTCAGTTTTGGGGGTTTTTTGGTAACACGTAGAATTTGTTACACTTCTCACCAACATGCTTTGACCCACATTCTCTCCTCATGATGTAATTTTTTTTTTTTTTTAATTAAGTTGGACAGTCTAAAGCTGGGAATCTTAAATTTAACCTTCAACCACTTATTACACATTGAAAGGCTCTGGTGATTCGACTAGTTCTGCTTTTTTTAATTCTTAAAAAAGCACTGGCAAAAGTGTCGGTCGTTTAGATGAAAAATATACGTACAAAGGCTCAGCACTGTCTTTCTCAGCTGGTTTTCTACGCTCTCTTACAATCAGCGATCGTTTTTTTAAAAAAAGCTATGAAAGTTCTTGATAAGTCAATAGTTTTTACACACCATCTCTCTCAGCATTTTTTTTTTATCTTTATTATTTTTTTAAATTGTACATCTGTGAGTTAGAGTTAGAGTTTGTCCCCTCAGTATTTATAAAATGTGCATTTATCCCCAGTAATGCAGCTGTTGGGGTACTTTTTGTACATTGTTTAATATTTATCTTCATTTCTTCATTATTTTTTCAATTATCTGGTTCATTTTTCTTCATTTCATGTGTGTATTTTTATTCTATTAGTTTTGTTGATTTTCTGGGCTATTTTGTTTATGATTATGGCCATGATGTTGTTTCTTACTTTGATCATTTTTGTTCATTTTTATTGATTATTTTGTACATATTTGTTAATTTTCTTGGTTAGTTTGTTGGTTTTGTTGATTACTTTGTTTATTTCTTGCTCTTTTTCTTGATTGTGCTGTTCATTATTAAACATTTTCTTGGTTCTTGGTTCTTTATTTCTAATTTTCATAATAAACATATTAATTTTGACTTCTTTTCTTGATTATTTTGTTCATTGTTGTACATTTTCTTGTTTATTTTGTTAACGTTTGCTTATTTTCTAAATGATTTTTGCTCATTTTTACTTATTTTTTGGATTAATTTGTTCATTATTGTACATTTTCTTGATTATTACGTTAATTTGAACACATTTTCTTGAGAACCAGTTTGGTTATAGCCTTTGATGAAAGCTACACGCATATACCTTTTAATCTAAAATATAAAACATGTTCTGGGTTGTTTAACACTTTTTTTGTTTACTGCATAAATCTATACATCTTTTACATTTTAGATGTCTTCAGTATGACTGTACATTATGCTGACAATAATACACTGCTTGGCCAAAAAAAAGGTCACCACCTGAATTTAGCTAAGCAAATAGGTACGAGCCTCCCACTGGATAATTTCTGCATGGGTGATTATGTTTCACCTGGCAACAAGTGATATAAGGATAGTG
>JAQQAE010019404.1:0-10941 GCA_029823295.1 Pseudamia nigra | reverse complement strand
TTATAAGGCGCAGTGTCATATTTGGACAAAATTGACGGCTTTTAGATGCGCCTTATAGTCCGGAAAATACGGTATACTAGAATGCTCACAATACTAGAATATTTAATTTCAAGTTTGAGTATATTACTGTTTGTGCAGTTTAAATATCTTGAATGTCTTAGGGCAGCAGTGATCAGTGATGACCTGCTCTGTCTTCTCCTCCTTGTACATGCTGGAAGAGACACATGTCAGTTTATTAATCTTATGGATGTTTGTGGTTGTGTGCACTGAGACTCATGATATTTATTTTGCATAGCGATTTACTTGAACTGGAAATTAAATATTCAAATGTATTGAACTATGTTTTCTCTATTTTCTTGAGCAGTAGGCTCAAATGATCAATCAATGTTTGAAACACTAGTTCATAGTTCATGTAATGAGTCTAGAATATATACAGTTCTCACTTTCTAACATAACTGACAAAAACACTTCAACTTTTCCATGATATTCAAATTTTTGGAAATGCACCTGTACACCACAGGTGATACTAAAATTTGAGCCATGAGCATGAACAACTCAAACATGTTGGATTAATTTTACCAAAGTAAATGACCTTCAAAGGCACTTTGGGCGCTGGGTTGAGGTTAATGAGTCAGAGTACAGTTACTGGCAAAGGCTCGTCTCCCTTTTCCACAATACTGACAATGCATTTCTGCAGGAAGGGAAGTGTTTTTCAGGTGTTGAAAGTAAAATACATACTGAAGTCTGTTAGGAAGGCTTCGTCAAGCCTTTTGCACTGGCACATGTCTACTCCAACGACTTTTACCACACTGAGCTGTCTACCAGTGATCCATTTTCCAGTCGTTGTCCATCAGTTGAACGGTTGGACATTGTGTAACAGGGTTTCCCTAAATAAAACAAAAGAAACATGTGAAAAAAGACATTACAGTTTCTAACTAATCAGTGCATTAGCCAATTCATCAGCACTTTATGTAGAAATGAATTAAATTTCTCTTCAAAATTCTCTGTAAACAGATTCATGGACTTTACATATAGACATAGTGTGCATTTTGAATAGGTGACTGACCAAAAAAACAAGCAAATCACTAACAGTGAAGAGGACATTTTTTAAAAGTTACAATTTAAATCATCTATCTACAGGATGAAATTGATTTCTGAATCTAAGCCTTCTTCCTCTGCAACATGCATTTACATTATGTCTACCAGTTAGTGTTGAGGAACAGTTCAGTTGCATACCTCTTACATGGTGATGTCATGTTCGAACTTTTCTCTGAAGATGCATGGTAAGAGGATAAGCCCTGCCCTTTAGTCAATTCCTGCAATGCAGAAAAATATCCTGCTTTCAGATACATACATACTGTACAGTATTTGAATGTGTAATGTGGCAAGTACAAAAGATCTTGACTTTCCCCACAGCCATGCCTTCCATGATTTCATTATGCCTTCACGAGAATATCTGTAAGATGCAGCCCCTGACAGTGGGGATGTCTGGATGTGTTTCGATACACCCTTTGTAGCACCTGCTCCTCCACAGATGTTGCATCCTCCCAAACAAAAATTTCCTACAGCAAAAGACAGAAAATGTTCAAACAGTAGCATATATTGGACATCTACTGTACAGCTGATGATGAACTGGAGGCTTTGGGCTGCTTTTTTTGGCTTTTTTTTGTTTCTCTTTTAGGTTTCTGACCTCACTGTTGTTAAGTGAAGGACATTCTGCTTTAAAATTTCACTTTAGGAACATGTGCCAGGTGTGCTTGTAAGAATCAAGCACATTTGACATATTTCTTCAACTAAGAATTAAATCACAACACACTTTGCAAATATATTCATACAGAAAATTCTCGATTTTATATACAAAGTAAAATGCCTTACTTACATAGCCATTACTCACTACATCTCCCAGGAAAGGTTATTTCATTATCATTGCCTTGGTACATGAGTTGGTTGGACACCTAGTTCAGAGACAGTGACAACCTTTAAATCAACACTGGTTTTGTCTGAAGACAATTTCCCAATTTTTGAAGACCAGTGGTAATAAGTATACTTACAGGGTGTACTCTGCCATCACTTCATACAGCACTCTGATCATTTTGTTGCGTAGTTTGGGCACCTTGTGTCATGGCTCTTTGGCATGAGGTCTCATTTGGACATCTGTGGGAAAGGTTGGGCATGACAATCACAACAGGTAGCATCTTACAAGCTGCTTTACCACTGCAATTAAACAAGATGACATGAGTAATTCCAACTCTATTGAACAAAGGACAACCATAATATACAAGTCAATGTTAAAAAGATCCTATAGTCTAAACAGCTGTTATTGCCACTTATGTTACAGTATATGATTATGTCACTTTTGTAATGTGAACAGCAAAACACGTGGCAGACGTGCTGTGTTGTATGATGTGAACAAGGCTTGAATCACATCATTGCCTCTGGACTGGTAAGCAAACAGTTGTTAACGCTATAAAGTTGGCTATGTAGCAAGAGCAAAAACGTTATATGGTGATGCTTTCACCTTGAATCAGTGATCGACTGGGGCTGAAGCTCTGCCGGAGCCTGACAGCACTGTTCAACTGGAACTGGCTCCAACGTAGCAGTGATCTCCCCTCCTTGTACTGGCCCACGAACTGTTTATTTGCACTTTGAACAAGCTGTCAACCAGGTATCCAACCATGGCTTCAGTCAATCCACAATCCACCATTTGTCCACGTCATTTCTAAGATACCACACACACGGCGTGCAAAGTTAGAATACAGATGTGGACCGATAAATGTAAAACACACACACACTTCCAACCAAATGTCGTAAATTAGCCGTAATCTCTGTCACTCTGAATGTGAAATCCATGAGCAAAGCCAAAATACAGCAAACTAGACACATAACACGAGTTAACAACTGACGCTTCAAGTCAATTTCAGTTTAAAACTTACATTATGTGGCCGTGGCTGTGCAGACAGTACAGTCGGTTGTTTAATGCTACAGTCAGAGGACACACATGGCGGTGGACGGGTTACAGGTTACAGGTTACTTAGTCTGCACTCTCTCCTATCACAGCTTCTTATCGTGTCACTATACCACAAGTACACAGTTTGATTATGTGGGTTGTTTTTGTCATTTTCAACAGTTAAAAATCTTATAATTAAGGCTCTAAGATTATGACAAAATAGCTGCGTCGCCTGTCTAACCAGTCTAAAAACCGTAATGTGGTTGGCCGAGCTTTAGCCTGAGGAAGCCTTATTAAAGCAAACTAGCTAGGTTGTTAACAGTAGCATGAATGATTTAAGATCCAGATACTTACCCCTGAATGTCCTTGCCTCCAAGTCGTTGATTTGTATTCCAGCTTCGCTTAGTTTTTAATAAGTTCATCTGTGGAAAAGCATGACAATACTAACAGACATTTTCACCATCTTTTTTTCATGGCGGGAACACCGATTTGCTGCGTTATCTGTTGCTGTACCCGAAGCCTGTTAAAGGTACAGTTATATACCTGCAATGGTCCACAGTTATCACCTCAAGGATCATTTCCATACCTCACAGGATACTTTTCTAACAAATGTACCTTTACGTAGGTACAAAAGTGATACCTTTATTTCTCTGTGTGTACAAGAGAGCACTTTAGGCATACCGTACTCTCCACCACATTATGTTACTGTATTTTCCTGCTAGTCTTTTAAGCAACCTGTTATTTTTTCCGTTTTATTATTTTCTATATTTCCTCTGCTGTCATCTCTTACAATTTGTTGTGCTGGCAACAACCACAAGGAGCCTTTTAAAGATACAGTAGTCTCTTATCTAATACAAGAGAAATGCTCTACACCAAGGTCACTGAGATAGAAGGAGGACAAAGGGATGCTTGTTCTGTGTGTGCGGAATTATTTGGGGTTGAGTTCGATATTAAAACTTACATCCATCTTGCTGGAGCAGTCAGGGTAACGGGGATCTTTAGGAGTCTCACATTGTCCTAGTGCTCCATCCCTAACTGGAGAAAAAAAAACACAGGGTATTTATCAAAGCCTGGAAGAAGGTGGCACATCAGCACAAATCATCAGGAAAAAAGCCGCAATATTTACAAAAGGTCTTCTCTGAACGTACATAGACACTGAAGACAAACAAAAGAGAATAAGGTGGAAAAATACTGGAAGGATACATACACCCAAATATGTATCCACTGTGTGAATACAGTGACATACTGTAGGCACAAATGCATCCAATTATCACAGCTCTGCTAATTGGTCATACAAGGACAAATGGTACGTATTGATCACTGAGGTCTTCACAGCGTTTCCCCAGGGCTGAAGTCTCTCTGTGGTTTCCATTAGAGCCAACGTACATAAACACAGATAAATCAGACAGCAGGGCTTCTAACAATCTGCGGTAAAAGCCTCCTCTCCTGAACGACCATGTTCAACCCACTAACCGGATTTACTGTAGAGAGACACCATTATACTGTGTGATTCATAATACAAAATAAATCATTAAAAATAAAACAATAATTATCCTTGCCATTGTAGGTGTAGATTTAAGGAGAATATTCATATCACTCAAGATCAGTAGAATGTGCATTTATAAGCATCTTTATTGTTTTATCCATGTTTTTGTGGATGTCTGGTCTTTTCCTTTACTTAATTTGTGTTAATTTTGTTCATTTTTGTACCTTGATTATTTTTGTTGATTTTAAAAAAATGTTTGTTCATTTATATTGATTTTACAAACTGCTTTGTATATAGTCATACAGTCATACATATAGTCATTACTTTATGGATGTTCATCTTAATCTTATTAATTATTTTGTTCCATTTTTGTTCAATTTAGATAATTTTGTTACATATTATCTTCGTTTTTATTCATTTACTTGATTATTTTGGTCCATATTTAAACATTTCTTGTTCATTTTTGTTTATTTTATGATTTGTTTTGCATTTTGTGTCATTTTGGTTTCATCCATTGATAATTTTGTCATTTTTGTGGATAACATTGTACACTTTTTCTTCACTTTCGTTCATTTTGTTGCTTATTTTTTATTTACTTGATTATTTCAGTCCAATTTTTAAAATTTTCTTGACTAGTCTTGCTTTTTTTGGCTGGTTGTTTTGTTGATTTCTGTTCATTCACTGCTAATTTTGTCAATTGTGTGGATTCTGTGGATTTCTGGATTATTTTCTTCATTTTAGTAATCATTGTGTGCATTACAGGGTATTGTCTGCATTTTTAAATTTAATTGCTAATTCCTAGTTCCTCAGTTTTTATTCTCTTCATAAACATAAACATAAATGAAAGTCATCAGAACATGGAGAATGAAGTATTTGATGCTGAGTTCAAAGGGAGGATCCAAAAATTCCAAACTAAAATGCATTGTTTCCATCTTGTTGAGTCTTGTTTGGTGTTTCTGCATATTTTGCATCATGTTTGATTTTTTCACCTTTTACAAATAATTAACAAAAACAAATAACCATCTAGAATGTTCGTCTTTTACTCTGGACCAGCATTTACACTGATGTCACTACAATGTTACATATATTGTGATAATTATCAGCACTGAGTGACACAAACATGTAAATCTTTTTTGGCCTTGTCATCCAGCTCTATTCATAAATATAATTTCCTCCCACTGGCTCCTTCTGCTTCTATCTGCTGCTCGGAGGGACTCGTCTTCCCCTTTATTTGGCCTCTTCCTTCCTTTTATTTTCTTGGCTTTCTTGTCCTAGTGGGCTAACGCTACAGAGTCTAATTAAAGGAGCACTCGCAGCTCCTCCGCCAACATCCTGCCAAGCGTCGAAGAGCACAATCACAGACAAATAATTGCCATCTATTCTGTCTGATTAGCATGATAATGGCAGACCCTTCGTGCTACCACCTGCCACTGTCAAAACCTTGAAACGTTCAGATCTTCCTCACTTAAACGATATCCGACATTATGACAACACATAAATTATAATGAGACTTGGTATTGTTTTGCAAAGTGAATACAGGAGAATTAAAGTGCATGTCTGGATTTCATTTGGAGCCTTGCAAACTGAAGGCTGGATGCTAATCATAGGAGTAGATTTCAGGGGGGATGAGGGGGAATTTGTCCCCCTCAATTTTTGTAAAATGAGCATCCCCCATTCCACCCCCCCCCCCAAAATAAAACACTTTACTATAGGTGATAGGTAGTTTTTTTGTCTCTAAAAATCCTGCTTTACATCAGTAATGGCAGTTTTGTTTATTGTTAGGTTCATTTAATTTTCTTGGTTATTTGTTCATTTTTATTGATGTTTAAAAGCTTTTGTTAATCAAAGTGTCTACTGCCAAAGTCTTTTGTGTGGAAGATGACCAAACGAGCTTTGTCTTTAGTGTCTTTAGTGTCTCTGCATCTTTAGTCTGGTTTGTTTTCTTACATTTATGAAGTGAACTATTTATTAAAATCCTTCTACTTAGTTTAAGGCAGTTATAGTTGATGTCATGACGTAGTGTAAATGTGGAATCCGTTAATGTTGCTAACAGAGTGCCGCAGAGGAAACATGCTGGGTCCAGAAACCATAGGTCAGCAGATTGAATCCATTCTCTGTTTGACATATTTTCTTTACATCCACCGTAAGCCTGTGAGTTGTTCACTGGAATCATAGACAAATTCTACCAGTGACTTTTTAACTTTAAGTAAATCAAGAAGGATGAAGCTTCATTGTCAAAAAAGTAGGTAATGAACATATGTAATAAAGGCTTTAAAAATTAACCGATTAATTCAAAAGGAGTTAATGAGTCAATGAGAGACAATATTAAATATTTACACTTGCTTAATTTGGCTCCGCATCACTGTTCTGGTTCGTCTCTGAGAAGAAACAGACTTTGTCAGTATGAGGCAAGAAGCAGTTTGTAAGGTAGTCTCCCATTGGTACTTTGGAAACAAATAACCTACATTTTGCTGCCAAAGTACAAACACTTCATATTGATCGATCTTGCACCCAAAGTGCGTTGGCAGCAGCCACAGCCTTTGTTAATTTTGATTAGGGCTCATTTTGTTCATTTTTGTGGTCTGTTGTGAATGACAGTAAACAGTTCATCAAAATGGACAAAATGAGTTAAAACTGACTGCTTCAGTTAAGTTTATTTTCTCACTTGTTTCATTTCAGTCACTTGTTTGTTCAGTTTTTCCTTGATTATTTTGTTAATTTTATTGCTTATTTTCTTCCCATTTGTTCATTTTTCTTGATTATTTGGCATTTTTTTACTCATTTTGTTGCTTATTTTTGCTCATTTTCTTATTTGCATTTTCTTGGCTAGGTTAGTAGTAGAGTTTCCTGATAATTTTGTTAATTTTTGTGCATTGTCTTGATTCAATTTGTTTATTTTTTTGAGTATTTTCTCATTTTTTTAACTAATGTTTTTACTTTTTTGTTAATTTTTACTCATGTCATTTATCTTTTTGTTCATTTTTACTCCTTTTTCGTACATTTTTACTTATTTCATAGATAATTTTCAGACAAATTTTGTGCCCTTAAGGAAGAAAACAGACACACTTGGATCCCATTAACTTGGCAGTATTCATCATTGACTTAACATCCTGCACTCTCGTGGTTGCAATAGGGTAGCCGCTCTCAGACTATGACACAAATAGTAACAGGGTATTTGAAGGGGTAATGTGCCATAAATAGTGGCTGTCATGTTCTGTATGGTCAACCAGCCTGTTGGAGCTGGATATAAATTGGGCATTCAAGTATTCTGGCTGGATCGAGACTCGACAGTTGGGCTTTCGTGGGTTGAGGGAGAAGTGTCTCAAATTGGATACGAAATGGGAAAGGTGCTTTGTCTCAAGGACTTAAGCTATGTTTGGTATTCTCCAGGTGTGTGAGTGGGCTGTCATGCAGCCAGCGTGTGCTGCAGACAGCAGAATGTGTCCACAGGTGTAGACTGCAGGGAGGATGGGGGCAACTCATCTCAATATCAGAAAAACATAGATTTGTCCCTGAAATGACATATCTGAATTCATTATTTAGGTCACTGTTGGGTTATTTTGTTTTTTTTCTGATGTTGTTTATTTGTTTACATCATCATCTTAACAATTAATATATTTCTGTTTATTTTTGTCTACCCTTTGCCATTTTGTCTATTGTTTTGTTCATTTGAGGAATTGCTTTTTTTTCCCTTATGGCTTGGTTTGGTTTTTTTCATTCATTTCTTGATCAGTTTGTTGTGTATTGTGTTCATTTTGTTGATTATCTCATTCATTTTGGGGATCATTTTGGTCCTTTTTTGATCAGTTTGGCTTATTTTGTTTATTTGTTTTATTTGTTTATTTTGGTATATATTTTGAACTATTTGGATTGTTTGTAGCAGCAGATTTATCATGTTGGTGTAAAACTAATACTAGAAAAAAAATCACAGGATTTTTGATAGAGTTTGCATTCTGTCATGGGGGGGCAAATGAAAATCATCATTATAATGTACATGTGCCAAACATGGGAACAGCTTCTGTAGAATGTTCCACTTTCACTGCTGTAAAGGGTCCAAAACATGATGGCACTGAAATGATGCTATATTGCACCTGAGATGCTAAACCATTAAGTGGCAGACTGCATTGTACTTGACAATATCCCCACCAATGTTCCTGTCATAACCAAATTCATCACACCTATGCTTACTATGCAACCAACCAGTTGAAATAGAGAATCCTAGGTTAGAGACTGTTGAAACTCAATGGACTAAGACTTTAAAAAACATAATTCAACCTTTAGAATGACAGGAAAAAGACTGTATAATCTGTTTAATACCAAGACCAACATAAGAGACGGTAGCAGTAGCTGCAGACAGGACAGAGGCTTGTGAAAGTTACATGGCTGTCAATGGGGCTGGTGAGATAAACAAAATGAACCTTACTGAATTAGGAACCTTATTAGTTTACAATTCCTAGTTTTATTCTGTGGTCTCTAAAAAAGTTTGCTTATTGGACTGCATTTTCCTGTCAGTGGTGAAGAGAAATTTTGCCTACACGCATTGGGTCTGGAACTCGGTACGTCCCAAACCCCGCTACACCCATGCACATCTGCCGCTGGAGCCTCCAGTCCAGGAGTGCCCAGCAGAGAAGGCTGCTGAGTTCTTCTGTATAAAGCTAGCTTCTGGTAGTACTAGGCTCCTTAAAAACTATTGCACAAAGTGTGTTCACTAGGTGGGGACTAAGGACAAGTCCGTCTGGGGTAGGTGGTTGACAAATTGTTGACAGGTTTGACTGGAGTCCAGACATCTTTTTTGCATGCAGTCACACAGTGACCCTAGAAGTCAGATCAGGAACAGATGAAGATTGTGCAGTTGTTATGTTTGCAGAAAGAGTCAGAGTTATCAAAGGGGGAGGAAAAGCTAGAAATCTAAGCAAGCTTAAAGTATATACACTTTCCTCAATTCCACTTCTAACAAGTATTACATCTGAAAAATGTAGCAGGTGGAATATCTGTATAATTCACATCAGAGACTAGTAAATTACATTAATTCCTATTGAAACAAAACTTGGAGTCACTACAGCTGTATTAGGACGTACTATAGACATGCACTTAACATTATTCTTGCAGGAAAAACAGTTTGTGTACATTTATTTTTGCAAACGAAGGATGTTGCACGAATGTGAAAAAACTGTCCAAACATATCCAATATTACCTGAGCCATCATGAAAATAAAAATTCTCCAAAGAAACCTGTTAACATTAATAATCAATTAAGTTAATATCAGTTAATATCTTCATTATGTCTCTGTGTGCAGTGTAATGTCATACTGTAGTAAAGTTAATCTGGAAAGGTGATGTGGCTGTTTGCAAATCACCTGCCTCATAGACACTGTCCATCATTAAGGGTGTCAATTCATCACACAGGACAAAATTCAATGCTTACATGTTTGTTGTCACACTGTATACAGTATGTATTCAAAGTAATTTTGCTCCTTTTTTGCTCATATTGTTGCTTATTCTATTAATTTTCTTGTTCATCTTTTGAAAATTCCCACCTCTGCTGCCGGCAATGCTGCGCTGCAGTATCTGCTCCACCCTCAACGCCATGTCCGACATGTTCTGGGCGATGGCCTGGATGCGCTCCACCAGCCCTATAGGCTGGATCCTGATTAAACAAACACAAACAAAGGAGCTACAGATTAGATCGAAAAGTATTCCAACAACAACAATCAATTCAATTCAAATTATGACTAGGCACCTTCAGAAAGAGGCCACAATTAAACCCCCCCCCCCCCACACACATCAAGCAGCATTTCTTTATTTTCACCCTTCACAGTGAGCATGGAGTAGTAGAAGAAATACTAATTGTCTAGAACTTGAAGCGTGAAATCGAAAAAGCTTTTAAACACTGACGGATAATTTATTTTTCAGTATAAAAAACTGACTCGTTATATTAAAGTGTCCCCAAGGGACATAAAAAAACAAAAGACAATTAGGTTCTTAGTGAATATGTTTCATTGCACTTGACTTCTGTGGTCTAAAAATTAGCTGGCAAGACAAATGAGTCAACATTTACAAAGCAGGAAGATATATGAGGGATGAACATGGTTGGCAACATATGCAAAGAAAATGTAGTATGATAGTTTCAAGGCACTTTGACTTCTTTGAAAACAGAGCACAAGGAAAATAGTCTCTCCACAGCCTGTCATTATGACGCATTCTAAGACCTGCTATTACATGATGTCTGACCAGAAAATAGACCATACCATATTAAAGCTGCAGCAGCTGGAATCATGGGGGGAAATGCAAGAATTTAAAACTGAAATTATGCTCATGCAGATTTCTCCTTTTGGTCCAACACCAATGTACAAATATGAAAATATGTGACCTGATGCTGTTTGTGTGAAACAGCATCATGTCGATTTACCGTATTTTCCGGACTATAAGCCGGGCCTGATTATAAGTCGCACCCACCACATTTTTACAGGAAAAACCACTTTGTCCATACATAAGCCGCACCCAACTAT
>JAQQAE010019403.1:0-10941 GCA_029823295.1 Pseudamia nigra | reverse complement strand
AGGTAGCTGGTGTGAGAGAAGAAGATGCAGAGGATAGGGTGAGATGGAGGCAGATGATTCGCTGTGGCGACCCCTGATGGGAACAGCCGAAAGGAAAAGGAGAAGATTTGGTGCGGACTGCACTTTGGAATTCTGGGTAATTTATCAACAACCACTGTCTGCTACACTTCACTTATATGTTGCTGAAAATATCACACCAAGGGATAAGGGATGTCCAAGTTTCTGTTATTGGAACAGCCAGATTTCCCAATACCATATGTCCATATGGTGTAAAGGATTAAAATGATGAATCAAATACACTGAAATAACACTATGATAAACTAGGACAAAAGGGAGATTGGATTCATCAAGCTCTAACGACTGAGACTCAGAAGCATCACAGATGTGACAAACACTGTCTTTGCAGTATAACGTGTTAAAAAAAGCAAGAACAATATATTAGAGTACGTAGAGATATTTTATTTAAGCAAGAAGAGCAAAATGTACAAACAGTGAGATTGATGGACATGTTTTTTCCATTAATTGTCAGGTGTGGATTTGTAGTCCTGGTCGATGAGCTCCTTGTTAAGGGTCTCCACCTGGAACCAGGGTCCGTCTCCCTTCTGCCTCATCTGTCGACGCACCTCCAGCTGCATCAGTCTGTTCAGAATCAATGATGTAAAAAAAGTCTAACATAGGTGGTAACATGAAATCTGGTGCATAACTGACACTGAAAGTCACTGTAGAGTTCAGGTTCAGGTTACTTTATTTGTACCCGGAGGTAGATTTGTTCACTGTTCAAGTGGTCTCAAACAATACACACCTCATGTCAGCCTTCTCTTTCTCTATATGGATGGCAGCCATCATCTTTTCATAATCCTTCACTGGGGAGTCGTAGAGGTTCCTCACAATCCACCTAGTGATGGGGTGCTGCAATGATACAGTCAATGACATATTTAAAACTGGAACAATATTTTATACAAAAGGCCAACAGAACACACAATAGCAGTGTCAAAAAATTTACCCTCATAGTGCACATATAAGCAAAGGAAGACTTAACAAAGTGCTTTTACTCAAATGCAACCCAGAAAGACTAACAGCCATATGGAACGGTAAGGTAAAAAAAAAAAAAAAAAAGAACAGTGGCATTAAAATATACTTTGACTTGCTTCATTGTAGACACTATGAACACAACAGTGTATGTTTTGTCAGGTAAATTTTAAATACCTGTCCACATCAGACATTCAGGCTCGAACATATGAAAAAGTGACATGACAGGAGCACATGATGATTTTACAGAATATGACACGTTGCACATTAATCTAAATGGTAATGGTAAATGGTCTTGCACTTATATAGCACCTTTTTACCCTATGGCACTCAAAGCACTATACACTGCTTTCCATTCATCCACAATCGTAAAAACACTGACAGAGACCATTCTACTACAGTACTTCAGTACTGATGTGAATACTTCTTCCAGTGCTTGTGTCCATGATTTAAATAAGCTGTGCTCAGACACACTAACTTCTTGAAGAACTGAGACATCACTTGCATACCTTGTAGTACTCCCAGTGCTCAGGTTCATAACCTTCAGGGATTTCCGCCAATTCTGCCTCACCTTGACAAAACAATTACATTCAAGTTAATCCATGATATTATATGTTTCACCTAGCCAAAGTACAAAAAAAGACCTCTCACTTACCGACAAATACATTCACACATGTGACAAAGATAGCCATTGGGATGCCAGTCAACAGGACATAGTATTGCTGTGAAGAAAATAAGACATTTCAAAAATCTACTGATGAAAGGGAACAGCGGTGTAAACAACCAACCTACAGCCACATGAGCACTGCTGGACAGAGTCCAAATACTTTAGAAATTTTCTTTAGAGTAAATGTATATTTTTGAAATATAATGGTTAACATAGACTGTACATGAAGACGGATGTCATGAGAGTAAGTCAAATGTGAGGTCAAAACATCTCAATCTCCCCTTAGGGTCTGGCTGCAGTATAGGTCATAAACCCTGCCTCTTCCATGTTATTCAACTTAGCCATGCACCTCAATGTTTACACCCAATATTTTCCCCCCAATGCTAATTTTGTTCTGTATACTGTATCATGAGAATGATCTGTGCTAAAATGGTCATCTTTCTGATAAGTCTACTTATCAAAATGTAAATGTCTCTACTTTATATGTTCTGACTTTGGCTTGATTTTTACTCAATGGGAAGAAAGAGCAGTGTGATGTCTGTGGCAGCCAAAGGCAGTGTTCCTGGCAGATCGCTCCTCGGTTGCAGAAGCTAGCTCTGGGGACGTGGAATGTCACCTCTCTGGTGGGGAAGGAGCCCGAGCTGGTGTGCGAGGTGGAGATACTGGCTAGATATAGTCAGGCTTGATTTGACGCACAGCTTGGGCTCTGGAACCAGTGTCCTCAAGAGGGGTTGGACTCTCTTCCACTCCGGAGTTGCCCACGGCAAGAGGCGATAAGCAGGTATGGGCATACTTCTTGCTCCCTGGCTTGCCGCCTGTACATTGGTGTTCACCCCCTTTGCCTCCGGGTGGGGGGAACAGTCCGGACTGTTGATTGTGCCTATACACCAAACAGTAATACGGAGTACCCACCCTTTTTGGACTCCATTGTTCTGCTGGGGGACTTCAAGGCTCACATGGATAATGACAGTGAGAATGGATGGATGGATGGATGAAAGAGCATTGCAATGTCCCTTTACATACAATGTATGATGTAAACATGTTCTCAAATCCTAGCATTATGTGTTCGTTTTAGCTGGGAGCCTTACAATGTAGCTTTCAAATTACACTGAAAAGACTGCATTCCAGGTTCTGTCTTGTTTCATTGTGCATCTGTGTGTGCAAGTTACTTAAATTAGACTTCAGTACTCACCAATAAGCGCAGAAATCTCCTGTCATAATAGTCAGAGGGTTTGATGACAAACATTTTCTTTCCATGACCCCAACGAACAGCCACTGTAAAATGCAAATCATACCATGAGCATGTGACAGAGGTTGTGATGCGCCCATCAAGGATACATTGTAAAATATCATATTTTCAAATAAAACTGACATTATAATTGAGGATTTCACATTAGATTTCATCTCTCCTGGTTCACAAAATCTGCATACTGATGTAAAATCAGCAAAGGATTTGTCTTATCAATGGGTGCTTTCAAAAACAAGCATAGTTTTCATTCAAATGCTTATACTGATGTACAATACAATAATACTGAATCTAGATTAAAAGCTTACTGTAAATTCTGATTGTCTGCATTATTTTGGTCTAATATGGAAGATGTTATCAATACATAAAACAATGTTTTTATAAACTATGCATTATGAGTGCTTTGTCAAATGTATTTCTCTTCATATTGCTGGACTTACTCTTCAAAATAATAATTTAAAGTGATGCGGAAATGCCAGGAAAATAATGCCAACAATGTTCATTTATGCACAAATTCATTTCAGTTACAATTTTTAGCTATATTCAGAATTGTTTCAACAAAATGTTATGAATCTTATTGAATATTTTGTGGCTTTTTTGTTTAGGATTGTTCATTTCATTGTTTATTTTGTTATCTTTCTTAATCATTTTATTTACCAGCAAAAAAAAATGTGAGCATTGTTCCAAGATACACCTGGATTGAATAGTCATAGTCACTAGTTTATAATAATTTCATCCGGTTTAAATTGTGGGTGCGTTAATTCATGATCAGAGGGAAATGCGGGTTAAATCAGTTGACAGACATTACTTTAAGGACGTTACACATGGACAACACTCTATGAATCAACTTATTAACAATATAAATGAAATAATCAGTGGCTGCAATAACGTACGAGGCTGTTGTTCTGTCGTAGAGTCTGAGTGAATCAGCCGTTCCGTGGTAGTTGTTCCACTGGTTTGTTGACAGGAGCACGAACGCTGACTGAGGCTAACGTTAGCAAGCGACCAAGATCCGACACAAGGTCATAAGAAGAGACGGGCTCCTCTGCGTTCAAACATAAGACTGATTAAACAGCACAGACGCTACTCACCTTTATCTGTACGCGGAATTGTTCGAGTTAGTAAATTTGCGGCAGTATTTCCAGATTTCAGAGGACTCAGCCTGGCTGCAAAAGCAGCAGCAGACCTGAGAACACTCATGCCCACCATTGCTACTGTGGGACGACGTTCCAGCAAGGCGTAAGCTGATTGGTTAAGGAAACTGTGACGCGTGTCGGCCATATTTAATAAGGGCAATGTAAACTTTGATAATCTTAGTTATTTGTTTTTAACCTTTTAGGTATTTATAATAATATGATAAATAAGATATATACGAAACAATATATCATGTTTAAATGTAAAGTAACAGAAAGAAAAAATATTAAATATTGTCGTCAGCGGACGTGAGAGGAGCGGTGCATGCTGGGTAATGTCGTGGGAAGGACTACTGTGAAAATGGCGGCGTCCTCATCCGCAGGACGTGTTTTCAGTGTTTGCGAGCATTTTCAGAGCGCATTAAGGATCTGGTCGGGATTAAATACTCAACGCTGCGCTGCTAATGTGACTAAATATCAGTATGTTTTTCACAGGTAAGAAAATACCACAGGACGTAAAACAGGAGGGTTATCGGGGTTATTAACCCCCTGAAGGTTTTCTCTTCTGTCCTGATATTATCTACCAAGAAATAATCAACAGACACAACCAAGTTTTGCCTCGGTGGTATCATATCATATAAATATATAAAAGTTTGTTGAATTGTCAGTGTGGCTCACTATTGAAAGATCGGTCCTTAAACAATCCGACGGGTATTAAAAATCAAGAAACGAGTGGTTATTTGACTTGTGTTTTAGAACAAACATGGAAAACCAATGCGTTTTTTCGTCTTGGCCAACAGCAAATATGTAACATTTTAAGAAATAGTTTGATTTTCCATTTAAAGTATCAAAGAATAAAATCGCTCACAGACGAAAACGTTTTTTTAAACCTTTGAGATTGTATTGGATCTGGAAAAATGCTTGTTTTCGTGTCTCTTTCATAACATGTGAAAAACAGGAAAACACATACACACTACATAGCACTTGGGCATTATTTTCCATAATTATGATTTTCATGGATAAAGTAACTAAGCTGCAACCAGATTAATGTTAGCTGCTTATTTACTCAACAACATAACTGACTGTGAATCTAATACAGTAAGTTGTGCTTATTAGTTATTTTGTTCATTTTCATAGTTGGTTGTCTGTTTAGTTTAAACATCAAATCTAAACATCTAATTTGTTTTATTTCCCATTGATTTTCATTGAGCTTGATAACATTTGTTGTGTTTTAAATGCTAAAATTAGCCATGTAATGATTTGATTAAAATAATAAATTCTTCATGCAGTCTAATTATAGAATTGTGTGAACATAGGCAGATGTGGAAAATGATTTGATTAAAATAATAAATTCTTCATGCAGTCTAATTATAGAATTGTGTGAACATGGGCAGATGTGGAAAACCAGGAAAAGAAAACACTCACACAAGACTTGGACGTTATTTTCAGTGTTTTGGATGAAGTAGCTAAGCCATAACCAGCTAAATTCTAGCTGCTCATTTATTCAACAACAGAACTGGATGAAACATCTAATATACAGCAAAATATTCAATACGTTTAAAAAATATAAAGACTGGGTCCAGATCAGTATTTAGGAACTAATATTTTTAAGGTAATTCTGGGAATATGACATCAACTGAGGTGTTATCAGCTAGGAACATTTATTTCGTAGGATCTACCTGGATGTCTTGGTGGGTACTTATTACAGTCTATGGTACTTATTGTATCTTCTTTTATGTAGGTTTTTACCATAGACTTTATATACAGTACTGTACTGTACTGTATTAGGATTTAACTTGGATATGCGCCCTCTACTGGACGAGTTTTGAAACTGCACCTAAAGGCTTAATTGAACGTCTTCACTGGAAAAATCGATACGTTCAAAGCTAAATGTCTTTATTATCAAGCTCAATATTAGAAAAACACGAACAACGTAAACAAACAGAGCTGAAAAATATGCGTTTAAAGTAAAACTGTGACAGGTTTAACTGCTAAATAAATGTAGCAAATGTTTTGTAACAGGAGTGTAGCTTGTGGAAGGGTCCGCCAGAGGGCGCATTTTCATGACTTCAACACCAAATCACTTATACACATGTTAACGTAACTCCAGTGGAAAATGGCAAATATCTTCCGAAATATCATACTTATGCATGGAAATTGTTACAAACACATATTTAAAGATATCATGAAGGATATTTTTGATTGTAGGATGATATAAGTAGAAACAAGTCAAAAGTACTTGAACACTGCACTATATTGGTGCATTCTACTTTAACTAAATCAAACCCCCACCACTTAAGACACATTACACGATTTTGTGCAAGATTGCTGAGAAATGTGCAGCCATCTTTTACATTTTAATAATATTATAATTACAACATTATTATGTCTTTTATGATTGGTGCAATTATGCCAAAAATAAAACAAAACTAATGCAAAGTAACAAAGAAATAGAGCCACATTACCAACTTCCGCTGTCAAATACTTTAAAAAAAAAAAAAAAACGGGCTATTTTTCGTGTTTGTCTCGGAGCCCTTTTGTTTTTTGACATTTTAAACAGAAAATGTAAATAATTTTATTTCTTAAATATTACATTTTAACATGTTAAGTATCCGAAAGTCAATACGTATTAAATTTGGTTAAAATTATCTCAGAAAGGTCTAGAAAAATAGATGCTTAAATCTAATGTAGCCATCTTATACCTGTCAACACCGTGACATCAGTCCATGGGTGACAACGGAGACATTTTGTAAAATGCACAGATTTGAACTAAACCATGTAATAATACTGAGCATGTATTTCCTTTGTATCCAGCAGACAGACATCTCCGCTTGTTCCATGTTGGTCCAGTCTGATCAGCACCGTGAGCCAGTGTCGAGCCCTGCACACGACTGTGAACAGGAGAGGACTGGACGAGTTCTTCGACCTGCAAGAGAACTGGGGTGAGACGACGGTCAAATCAGGTGAGGACAGATGTCCACTAGGACAGTTTGGTCCATAGAGCTGCACCGGAATATCGTCATTACAGTGACCTAATCTGTAGATATAGATTTCTCCGTTGTCTTTTGGGTTTTATTTAGTTTATATTATCATGTTTCAATGTGTTGTTGAATTTTATATGTCTGTATATGTCTACAACCAAAAAGATTCAGCCTGTTGGAAAAATACAAATTAAAAACTAATGTTGATCTATTACAATTTACTTTGACATGTGGATCATATGAACACAACATATTTCATGTTTGTCTGACCAGTCTCTATTTATTTGAAAATTTACAGCCATTCCTCAATTGTGTGTCTTTCAACACATTCCAAATGAAAAATCTTCCATGGGCAATTTTAAAAATCATTAAAAAAGGCCATTTTAAACACAATGTGCTACAAGAGGAGTATCCAAAAAGAGACTTGGGCCCTAAAGAGCAAAGGTGCATTGAATATTCTATATTTTGACCCTATTTTCAGACCTAAAATTTCCCTTGGAGCAATTATTTTGGAACATGTTGCAGATTCAAACTTGAGGACTATATGCTAGTATTCACAACATAAAATCAACATTAACAAAATTGAGAAAATCCTCATTTTTCTACATTTTATAATCATTCACATTCAAAAAGGAAACCGTTAGATGTGAATTAATTTGCAATGAAGAAAAATGGAGATGTCATAGAGTATCTGTCCAAAAATCAGTCTTAAATTTGATTAAAAATTAACTCAAAAAAGTCTCACAAGGTATTAATTTGAAGCATCTGATATGTGTCAGTAGCCTGGTTGAATTATTGCAAAATGATTCTCGCTGTACTCTCCTAGGGGCTCCATGGACCGCGAAACAACTGAGAACAAAGAGCAACGAAGATTTACACAAACTCTGGTGAGCTCTGCGCCGACGACATGCTGTGTTCAGTGTGGGTTCAGTGTCTGACCCTGTCGTCCTGTCTCAGGTACGTGTTGTTAAAAGAGAAGAACATGCTGCTCACACTGGAACAGGAAGCCAAGCGGCAGCGGGTCCAAATGCCGAGTCCAGAAAGAATAAGAAAGGTTTGTGCCGGGCCCAGCCCACAAACGCATGCACTGTACATTTGGAAAAAGACATTTTAGCATGGCGCATGCCAACTGGAGGATCGTATGTGTTTTCCGTCGCAGATTGAGCGGTCGATGATCAGGTTGGAGACAGTGGTTCAGGAGCGAGAGACTGCGCTGCGTCTGCTGCAGACGGGACAGGAGAAAGGCAGACCTGGAGCCTGGAGGAGGAACATATTTGGATACGTCTACTGGTCAGCAACAGAGTTTCTTCAACGTCATCAGACACTCAGATGCACTTTATAGTGTAGTGAATTAACTCACACTAGACATTTTGACTCCTGGCGTGCGTTCGATTAATAATGACCTGTGCACGAGTAATCACCAGTGTAGAGTCGAGACGCATGCGCAATGCAAGTTCACCGCAGACGGCTTGTTTGAATGCTCTGTACACGGGTAGAAGTCACGGCAGCCCTTGATCTCATTTTGCAATTCACTTACCACATCTAGTTTTATTAATTTTGTAAAAGCTCCACTTAATTTTTTTTATTTGCCGAGGGCCTGAACCTGGTACAGTTTACTCCCCACGATTACAACATGTTTATCAGTGGCGGACGTTCTGACACTGATGCTTTTGATGATCACAGTCCTCACGCTGTAGATCTATTTGATGTGATACACTACTTAAAACTTTTCCAGTGGGATCAGTATATGGCGATAAATCGCACATAGACAACCCAACAACCAACATGCATTCTACCATGTTTGTTGCGCACAATGCATTGTGGGATGTACACTACCCCCCACTTGAGCCACCTCCCCTTCCGAAAGGCGAGGTAGTTACACCAGAGTAGAGCCCACTTCTCGAGTGGTTACTCGACCCCTTCGTTATTTACTTGGGTACCTACACTGGTGTAAAAATGAAATAATTGAGCACACACCTGCGTATAGGCAGAGTTGGGTAGTACTCGAGTACATTTATTCCTTCATAGTGATGGGTCTGGCCACTATCAAACTCATAGAGCGAAACCCGGTGTCGGTGCATGTGTCGCTTTAAGAAGAAGTCACGTGACCGATACAGCTGCTGTTTGTCCTGTCACTCAGGCGCCAAACGGTGTTTATAAGGAAGCACATCTGCCACCTGTCAATGGGAAAAACGAGGACTGTTGTTCCAAAAAAGTTGACTCGGGATTGGATGCCTTTGGCTCTGTATTGTTTAGCCATTTTGGCAGAACAATGGGAGCCACCGAGATAGTATTTACTTATTCTTTTTTTAATAAAAATGTATAAAAAATTAAAGCCCTCGCAGCCTCAAAGACAAGTACATAAGCAACAACACTTTCACTTTGATTTTCACGTTATGACACACTTTCACATTATTTGACTGTATATTTTAAAGATAAAGATATTTTAAGATAAGATAAAAATATTAAATAATACAATATAAAATACAATAACTTCAATAATATTTTTGTATATACAAATAGGTAATTTAATCAGTTTGTCAGTTGAGTCAGCTGGGTTGCCTGCAATGATGTTAAATATCCAGCAGGTGTCAGTATTGAGCAACACAATGACACAGTGCCAACAGTATAGTTTGGGTAATGTGCCCCAGCGCTTCACAAGGCCTCATCTGCCCGTCACTACTCCTGTACATGCACTTGAGTAGGTTTTTTTTTTTTCAAATCTACTTCTGAGAGTAATTGTGGCGAGGCGGCTTTGGTTGTGATGTGGCGCCTTATAAATAAAATTGAATTGAATTGAATTTGAATTGTCTTTCAGAATACTTTTTACATTTGTGATGAAAAATGTACTTCTACTCAGTTATATTTGGAGTAAAAAAGCTTTAAGTGAACAAAATGAGCAAAAAATGTACAAAACTGAGCAAAGAGTCTAAGAATCCTTTTAGAATCATGGCTAGGCTCTTCACTAGGAACTACTTTTTTGCTCTAGGAATCTTTGGGGCTCTGGTCTGGACCCAAAACAACAGATAGCAGTGTCCGTGTGAAAAACATATGTTTCATAACCTTTCAGACTGGTTTTATTTACTGTGTTGATGATTTGGATTCTGATCATGCTTCCTTTAAAGAGCCAGACCATGGAAAATTAAGTGTTTTTTTTTTTTTTAAATATACAGGTATCGATTCAAAGAGTATGCAATCCCTTGGTACATGAATAAGAGATATAAGATGAAGAGGTTCTACACTCCACACTTTGTTCAGCCACACATAAGGTAAGATGAGACTCCAATTAAATCTCTGTTTGTAGCCTTAATGTTTGTCTTTTGGCATTTCGCTTCTTCTGTTCTGATCATAAAACGGTGGTGTCTTTTAGGCTGCGTCTGGAGAAGCACCTCCGCGCATTATTCAGGAAGGCCAACACACAGAGGCAAACTCAGGCCAAACTCAAGGAGAAGTTTCCCCACATGAAGATCTCCGCTTCCTGAAAACTGGCCACATGTTTTGGCTCTTTTTTTCCAACACTTGTACTTGACATCTGACCAGACACAGTCTTCTTCATGTTTCACCCGAGGAGCTGATGACAACACTGAGGTGTGTCTGACGCAGAAAATGTGGATTTGTACAATAAAATGATGAATCCCCTTGAAACGTTGTTCACTGTGTTTGCATGGAATAGTAAGTCTGTATACAAAAGTGTGTATACAAAAATTATAAGAGAAAGTGGATAAAAGACAGAGCTATTGCCAATGGCATGTGTGCAATCTAGAATCAAATTGAAGGGACTGAAAAATAAAATAATACAAAATCACCAAAACAACAAACTTGTAACTCAGACGTATCAACTATCTGTTCATAGTCTATTCGTGTGTGGCCAGAAATCTGAGGTCA